>VRMD01000670.1:0-22978 GCA_009872375.1 Sminthurides bifidus | reverse complement strand
GAATCGGTTCCCTGTGACGCTCTCAAGGCCTGCCTTTCCTTGTCCTTAAAACTGGGATGAGATTTTTCCACTATTCCTTGTAAGGTGCATTAATCGTTTCCC
Organism: Sminthurides bifidus; assembly: GCA_009872375.1. Taxonomy (NCBI): domain Eukaryota; kingdom Metazoa; phylum Arthropoda; class Collembola; order Symphypleona; family Sminthurididae; genus Sminthurides; species Sminthurides bifidus. The sequence goes on along the minus strand of VRMD01000670.1, from coordinate 22,876 downwards.
CCTACTTGACCAACTTTTTTGTGAAACGAATGCTATTCTTTTAGTCATGGGTGGCCTGCTTTGTATTCTGCTAAATTTTGAAAATTAATGATGCAATTTCTTTGTACAGAGAGAACGGAACTGTCAAATTCTTAACAAAAGGCGACAACAACAGCGTCGATGATCGTGGATTATACGCGCCCGGCCAGCTATGGCTTACCAAGAAAGATATTGTCGGCAGAGCACGAGGTCTGCTGCCGTACGTCGGAATGGTTACAATTTATATGAATGAATATCCTAAAGTCAAGGTAAGGCAACAAATCAGACTTTCGATTCTCTGCTCAATGGAAATGTAGTTTTTGGATTAGGAATGGGTAAAGAGGCAGCACATTGATCGAATTCCGTCCTAGTTCGTGCATGAGTACGAGGAAGGAATCCGTTACAATTGGGTAGGCGCATTTTTAGGATATAAAAGCCACGGCATAGCTTAATTACGAGAGTCCAGAAAGAAAACAATACACCGTCTTTTATTGAAAGGTGTTGCTGAAAATCTTGCTTTGGATATGTCGTCGAAATATTTGCAGGAATTATGCCAAGGTTTATTACTTCTTTTATTGATTGATCCTGACATTGTGCTCGCGTTTCTCAGGGATTAACCTTGCATTTTTTTCCCGTGAGCTTGCGAATCTAGTAGCCAACACGTAGATCCATTGTTCACATGGTAGCTTATGGAGATGATTGAATTTAGAAAAGCTCCTCAGTTATCCCGACTGAACATACAATTGTTCATTTGGTGAAGAAATAATTTTGAGTTTTTTGGATATTCTAATTTTGATAACACCAGGTAATTTATTGCTTAGGAACATTTTTAAGTTGAGCCCGGTGCTCTAATCTCTAAACTGTTGGCAGAGAGTTTTCCAAATTACCGTTTCCCGTTGAGGCTTCGGGATTTTCTCATTATGTTACGCCTTTTGAACATCAGTGTCGTCACGTTGAACATTAATATCCTTCTAACAAAACAGATTGACTATGTGTTTGATTAGATGCAGTTTCGCATCCTTTTGTACTTTTTATCAATGAACTTCATACGTCTGGCATCTCGGTAACGTTAGAGTTGCGTATTGCACATTTGGGTGCAGTCAAAATCCGTGAAAGCTATTCTGAGTGGAGCCATTTACAATATCCCAATCCCATGCATGATGCTAGCGATGGAGCTGTTCAGCAAACTGTGTACTGTCACGCTTGCATGATCCTAATCACTTAAGCCCTCTCCCCAACTCTCTCGTAGGCTAACCGAGAGCGGAACTAGCATGCCCCTCTCTACATCAGGATTTACGATAACGTCTTTTTTCTAGACGTTCGTTGTCACGGCTTATAAGATATGACTGTAGTTAGACGTCCTTACGAAATATGGTAGCTTTAGATTCTTACAAAGGTGAAGCGCTTTAGAATCTGACGTATGATACAGGTAGAAATTTTTTGTAATGACTCCATTTTGTCTTACCTATTTTATTTCAGTACATGCTCCTCGCCGGACTAGCAGGTTATGTTCTAATACATCGGGAGTGATCCGTCATAAATCTTCCAACATTGGAGAATTACTTCTTCTGCATGATTGTGCGATACTGCATAAATTATTGTGACTTGAGTATTGTTGTAACACTACGGGACGGTATCGGGAAAGTATTTTAAGTCCTTTTTTGGCTATTTTCACGGCAAGTTTGCCAAATCAAGTTATGAAGCTAGTTTGTGAACATGTGCGAAATGAAGTTTGCGATGAGAAAGAAAATGTATCGCAACAATAATAACAATAATCATGAATAAGTTTCTGCATGAATAAACGGAAATGAAATAATCGTGGTTATTACTTCGTAGTTCCGTTCCAAATTTCATGGTGGTGCTGAGTACCGTCTATCGATTCATTTGTTTGGTCCATAGACAAATGCTGGTGAACAGCAGAAAGCAAGTCAGCAGGCCATTCTCCTGTGGTCCGACATGCCTAAAGCCCTATATTCGTTAGCTACATCAATAGGGACAGCCTGTAAAACTAAGTCAGATGATCCAACGTACCTGCACCCAGCAACTAAAATGAAGCTTTTTTACAGTACCTTGCATACAGGACATAGATCAATGGTCTCTTCTCACTTTTGCGTACTTTATCATGCATTATTCGGCATTCGTTCCAACCTCCCACTCATGTGAAATTACCTCGATCATTGCCTTCTACTATTTGTCTGTCTAGTGAGAAAGACGCTCAAGTAAGTTTCCAGACGACAAAGGCAGTATGCTCTCTGGTCAAATGCCTTCCGTCAAGCTCAGCTATAATAGTCGTTTTCACGTAAGACAACTCCAGGTTAACTCATCAAGACACGACAGCGTTCAAAATCCAGTGTCGCAAATATGTTCCCTTTACCGTCTTTCTTACACTAGAGTTTTCACCTCAAACGATCAAGAATTACTTTCAGGACGGGTGCTCTCCTTCTGCTTTTAGCATCCAGGTAAACCTTAATATGAGCTGCAGCAGACCCAGGAGGCAGGCCAGCTGACAGCATAAGAGGACACTGGAAACAACACAATGGACAAACGAGGACAGGGGAGAAAGAACGCTGCCACAGTTAGGGGCTGAAAACTACATATGCCTTGACTCGATGTTGCTGTTTTGCTTGCAGTTCACAGATGTTTGCAAACAGCATAGTATCGCCATTTCGTCACGCTCAAGAGCTCTCCTCAACTTCTCTACCTCCTGGGGTCTTTGAAACGTTCTGACTTCTAACTTGTCAGTGTTCATTGTGCTGTTATCCAGAGTGTTCACTGGGTCAGACTTTTCTCCTTTCCCCGTCTTCTAAAGTTTAACTGCCCTTTTCTAATCGTCCAATAATTGCAACAAATCGAGCCTTGAGATGTGATCTTTCACTCAGAGTGAGTTGAGTTAGCTGAGCCAGTTCCTGCATAATATGGGAGACAAGAGACAACAATACGAAGAACAAATGACTGTCTGGAAGAGCCAATACGACCACGATGGAGCCCAGAAAGTTCAGCATTTGTCACCACCGCCAACGATGCGAGCTAGCCAATCAGAAAACGTAAGTGGAGAATTTCTAGATTGAAAAATTGAAGATTTTAAAATTTTAAAACCATAAACTACAATCACGAACCTTTACATTGGAAGACTGCCACTTCAAACAGTCACGCAGGTCTTTCGATTCGTTTCACTATAGCACCCTGTGCCTGGTGGGCTAAAGTGTTTTACCTCTACCTCACATGTACAGCCCCTTACACCCTTCTTTTAGGAAACGATTACTTACTTTGATCCGTATCTGATCTGAATGTTTTAAATATTTTTGTGCTTTGAATATGGGATGCGAATGCCAAGACTTCCAGTAATATCATCGAGCAAGGCAAACTGATCCGTTACAAGATAAATTGCCATGAAATGACAATATGACTAATGATTTTCTGGGTAGGGCACTATTGCCAGAACCTTTTGAGCACATACCGACATGATCCCAAAAATATAAATCATAAAAGAATGTAGCACGAGGCGACCGATTGACAATTACAAGAGATTGAAACATCGTGCGTGGTGCCCTGCTTAGTTAAACACAGATACCAAAATATAACTTTAAATGACATGTCATTGTCACAGAGTTTGCCGGAACTCGTCATGAAGGATGAGGGAGTTTCCTCGGTAAATTTGCGCTCCCATAGTGACATCCGATATCACTTAAATGTGCTCGAGCCCACCTATTACTTGGACAGGCAGCGAACCGAACAATACCGCAGGGAGCTAGATGAACAAATACGTGAAAAAAATCGGATTCGAATGGTAAGTCCCCGGTTGACTTTGGATTAGTATTACCTTTTTGAAAACTTAGTCTTCCACAGCAGCCATGTCAAAGAAGCCCCTTCCTCTCCTTTAGGGTGAAATACTGTCAGCATTTTGCCCAACCGTGATAATTCAATTAGTTCCTCTGAACCTGAACCAACCAATCCCTATATTTGCTTTTCTCTCATCAGCCGCGGGACCGAGAGCGCTAACATGATTTTACTTTTCTCATTCACAAAGTCGCAAAATCAATTCCACCATGGTGCAAACTGCAAAAATGAATCTGTCATTATATGATCATGAGCTCACAAAGGATTACCATGATTCACGATATCATAAAATGAGAATCCTTTAAACTGTGATTCAAAACGCCCGGACTAATTGGGGAAGACAGCTTTGTCTGTGGTTCTAGTAGAATCGTGGACAACATTTCAATTCAGGAGAAGGCACATGACATTTTGGACATACCAACAAGAGATGAGTTAAATTAGCACGCCAAGCCCGAGCATTTTTTGTTTAGGACAATTAGAAAGTGATCCTTTCGTTCGCATTGTGAACAAAAGGCCGTAATGTAAAACCAGTGAACCGTAAGCAGGAGCTTCCAGTGAGTTTTCGATTTAACACACCGTAGGTTTTTTCATTTGGTTGAAAAGTGTCTGTTGTGTCTCGTTAATTGGTTTACATGAGCGGATTTCCTTCTTTACCTCTCATCTGCTTTTGTTTGCAGTCTCTGGACGCGTTTGAATTGCCAATGCTATTATTTTTCGATCATTTATTTAACGCCAGATGAAAGCTGTATGATAGAGCATTATCGTTTGTGTTTCAATCGTAAGGGAAAATTGCAACTGAGTTTACTGTTTAATACGGAGAAGTTTCGGATTCTTGTTCGAATGATTGCGACATTGGTCTTGAGTCTTGAAATGCGAAGGTGCGAGACATTAAAAGTTACTTTCAAGTACAACTTCAACACACTCGTTCACTTGTCCTTGCCTTGCAATAAAACTAGGCTACAAGGTGGTACGAAAGTTAGGTGTTCTTGATGAGATTATTTTATGTTCCAAGTGTTTAGCAAACTTGCTTATGGGTTAGAAGGGTGGGGTAACTCGAGCAACTGTTTCTTTTACTCGTGCTTTCACTACTGTGCTACCCTTAAAAAAGAACAGGCTCGTTCAGACAAGGGCTGTGGAAGGACGGAAATGCATTTTCTTTCCTGTAACGATCTGTATCGCTCCCTCATTGCCTGCATCAGGAAGTGAGAGCATGTGAACTTCATGGAAACTGACGGCTTTTTACCACTCTTGTTTATTCAATGGCGTGCTTTAAGAGGCATAAAATAGAGGATAGTGAGAGAAAGTAGGGCATCAGGAACCGGGAATCCCCACACACATGTACGTTCCGTGAAATATTGTAAGGAAGGAGAAACCGAGAAAGGCTCCTTCTTTGAGACAAGTTTTTGATGTGATACCGCCTGAACGGAGCATAATACTACCATGACATCATTTTCGATATGTAATTAGTAGTAACCCATGTCACAAAATCCAACTACTTCCGAACACTTTATCAGTTTGATTTTAAATGAAATAGACGACCTTAAACTTAGATAGTTGCTGACTTGCTGGACACTTTACTTCCTCAAGGTGCTTTGTCTTGTTTGCTATCACCTATATTTTGATTCGCCTGGTCATTTTTAGTGCCAGTTAGTGCAGACACTAAACAGATATGAAGGTCGAATTTACTGCAGAAGTTGTTTTGCTCATGCTTGTGTGCGGCAGCGACAGCGTTCATGCTTGACCTGATTCCAACACTTCTTAACCGAAGTCTAATTATTGAGTAAATCTGCTCTCAGTTGGTGCCATGCTATTGAGCATCAACTACAATAGGGTGCTTATCCAAATAGAAGACAGCTCTTTAGGGATGAGTGAGTAGCTTTAAGCTGACCAAGATAAAAAGTGTACTATTGTTTCCACGTGTTCGCAGCAACAAGAACGGAAGAAGTCGGGCGGAGTGGAACTAGCATCTTTGATGGCGAGGAGAAGCCCAAGTTTACCCAAGTTACCCTACCTAAATTCTACTGACGTTACGAGGCCTTTTAATTGGTAGGTGATCAAAGTCGGTGAATGATAATATAATTTTCCCAGATATCATTAATTGCTTGTTTCAGCAACGTTGTAGCTATTTGTGATTAATCTAATTGGTTATGCTTCTTCCAGTTCTCCCTCGAATGCAAGCTTTTCAGCAGATATCGCCTCAAACTTACCACAATGAATTGGCAAGGCAAGAACAAGTTCGGAAACATACAGAAACATTTCTACGCCAGAGGGAAAAAGAGGAATCGAATCAGCATTTTAACAGCTGGGCAATGTTTTGGGGACGACCAGGCCATGGAGCTCCAGTTCGAGTGAATCACAAGAAAGAAAATTCTCTTTAAATTACTTCACTACAATGGTATTAGGAAATGAGAACTTCTCATTTAGTTTAATCTTTCTTAACATTCTGTGGGAACAATGTGAAGAATTAGGACAACAAAAATTCCTTCCATTCGTATAATAATCATCTTATTACAATAATCAAAGTAATGGTAATGACTATAAAGTTGCGAGATATCTACGATTTCTTGTCAGCTGACTGTTGCTGCTGCTGTTGTTGCGGCTGGCCTTGAATCTGATTTGGCTGCGGGGTTCCTGTATGATTTATTGGGTTTGATGGCTTATCGCTGCTATTAGAGGCATTGCGAGGTGAATTTTTTCGGGGCTTTTTAGGGTAAGATCGGAAGTAGCCAGCTTGAGGGCGGGGAAAAAATTGTGGCGCGTAAGGACCTGGGTTACCTGGAAAGCGAGGACCACCAACCGAATCTGCAAAAAAATCTTTGTAATTGAATCTCTGATACCATGCTATTGGAGCTAACTTTTTCAATATAATCCTGAGTAACTCTTACTTTGTACATGAGCTGCCGTTAGCACATTTCCGTAATAGGGATTATACAAATAGGAGGCTGAGTTGGCGCTTGGTACGGAACTAGCGGAAGTGGGAACATAACATACATCCTTACGCACACCGAGAGGCTGTGGTGAACTCTGAAAATATTTAAACTGGTATAATTAAATCATACCTCAACTGGTCTGCAGAATTTACAAATTGCAGAGGATAATGCAACGCCGACCGAGAAAATATGCCGTTATTTAAATGCATTCACTTACCTGATGGACTGAATTCGGATGAAGTGCTCGTGGTGAAGGCTGAGATTGTTGCTGTCCATAAGGGAACAGCGTGCTATAACTGGCGGTAGTAGCAGCCTGTGCTACAGAACCGTATGGCACTCCGTAAACCATGTAAGGTGAACTGGAAGTATACGAGTTATATATTAATAATTGGTTGTAAAACCTCTTCTTGCACTTTTTAAGCTAGATCCATATGTTTAAACATCACTGGTGTCTTTTCAGTCGTAATTTGAATAAAATCTAGTAAAATTAAGAGCATTAAATTAGCACTTACTTCGTCGAAGCGGATGTAGGAACCGAGTATTGCATCATGACAGGCTGTGGAGCCTGTTGAGTAGCACCTGAAGGCGTTGCCATGACATAATGGTGTTGTTGAGGTGGTGTCGTAGAACTATGATTTGGTTGCACAGGGTAATACTGCTGACTGAGACCTACGAATTCATGCAACACTTGCCATTACTATTAAAATGGCTGCAAAAACGATTAAGGAAAAATATAACTGGAAATCTCAAACAATAAAAATTACGTACCCACTGTTCCGCCCATTTTTGAAGGATCTAGAATTATCTGAGTACCTCCGGAAGAAATGTATGCTGGCATTTGCGAACTTGCATTTTGCTGCGAAGGTGGTATATAGTACTGCTCACTCCACTGCTGGTTGCCACTAACTTGCGCTTGGCCTTGCTGCGGTTGCTGCAAACCCATCTGAGTAAACCATTGTGTCATATGCTCAACATCACCAGAAGAGTTTATCACTTCCACGGGTACCGGAATCTGCTGAGGTTGCTGATAAATCATAACCTCCGGGGGACCTGCAGCTGAGGGTGGAACAGGGTGTACACCAGTTTTGGGAGGATTCGTAGGATCATAAAAATAAGTGGAACCATCAGGATTTTTCAGAGGTAAGCCAGACTGAAATGTAAAAGAGACAAATGAATCACAATGGAGTTATTTCGTATGTATAACAGTTTGTCGAAGTAAAACAGATTTAGGTAACATTATTACCCTCGGGTCAATTAAGACAGACCCATTTGGTACGCTATTAAGGTCTGTGACGGCCCAGAAAACCACATTATCTTGGAGACTAGGATTTTGGGGTTGTGGGGGCTGGTGCTGCTGCACTGGAGCCTGGGATTGCATTTGCAAAGGAGCCCCTTGCATTAAACCAGGTGTCGCATTCATTAGAGCACTGGGCTGTGCAGGGTATATAATGTACTGAGTCTGAGGGCCATTCTGGGGTCCTGGCACTGGTGTGGCCAAAATGCAATGATGCATGGCGGTACCATGTGGCGTTACGGCTGTAATTATTTGCATATTTGTCACGAGACAATGGAAAATGTGTGAAACAATATATTTGCAATCATAGCAAAATTTTAATTTACCAGGAGCAGCTGAAGGCGGTAGAGTTTCTATATTCAGGACAGTGTTACAATCAGGCAACTGTAGATTTTGTGGCGATGTAGAAGAGTTAGGAGATGTCATGGTGTTTTCGGTAGACGATTGAAATGATTGAGATTTATAACCAGAACTTGCGGGAGACAAACCAGAGGAAGAACTGGATGAATCTATGAAACACAAGCACAATAGTATAACTGGAGCTCAAATAAACTAAAGAGGTTGATGGCTCACATGCAGGAATATAGTTTCGAAATAAACAATACACTAAGATCACACCGTACTCTAAAATACCTTGTTTGTTAAAACGATTAAATCCTCCAAGATTATTGCAAGTTCCAACCACAACGTTACTGCTTCCATCCGTAGCACCATATCCTCCAAACGAGTATGACTTGTTGACAATCTGCGGCCTGTTTTTCCGACTAATTGTAGCAGTCTCAAAGGATTCCACTTTTAGCAGTTGAGATGAGTTAGGGTGAGAAGTCTTTTTATTCATATACTTTCCTTGCCTTGCTTGAGGTACTTCAGCTATATTGTTCGATTCACTAGAGGAAGACCAGTAGTAAGCACTAGGATCTTGCTGTTCGCCGTTGAAGATTCGTCGTCTTGCTCGGCTATATTCTTCTGCACGTTCATTATAGCTCTTGCTCCCGCGAGTTTTGTTACTGTAATTCAGCTGATTCTGTTCCTCCGGTGCCTGTCAAACCAAATAGCTCAAGAAAGTTAGAAATACCTATTGTATCGGAGATGCGGTTACTTCAAAGCATGCACCGTTGTACTATCTACGCACTTTCTTTGCGTCAGCGCTCTCTCGTTTTAGTACCGTCTTGTTTGATTCAGGACCTTGCGACTCTTCAATCCGATCCCTAAATTTGACTTCGGGTAGTTTTGTGGTCCTTGTCTTTGTTACAACCACACATGAGGAGCTGGAGTCTACATTGTGTTCAAGATGAAAATATCCAGAAATCCGGTGAACTAGCATACGTTGGTAAGCCGACATAGGGCTAAAGTTGTACACAACTCGTCTAAAACGCAATAATTCAGATATTAGTAATAGAAGCGGTCAGTAAAGACAAATACCCGTAAAAAATCAACTTACTTCGTATCTTTTACAAAATTCGTTAATTCTTGACTCGATTCGAAGTATAAATGTTCTATCTTTAGTGCTACGGTTCAAAGTGTCTATGATGAAATCTAACAGTTCTTTATCTTCTTGGCCTTGTTTATCATTTGAGGTGCTATTATCTGTCGAAAAAGTTACGATTCAAAGTTATTTCAATGGTTGCTTGTAAATATGAGCGGAAGAAAGCTGACATTATTTAAGAGTTTTCCAATGTAAATCGACGTGCTTACCTAACGATACAGAAGATTCTACACTAGAACTTTGATCTGAATTTTGTTGTCTCAGCCTTCCGCTTTTGTTGTTGACATTGTTGTTCACTTGTGCAGGCGCTGCGTTCGATTGCGGTAAGCTGTCTGGAGGCGGCGGGGAAGTTTCTTCGCTGACAGCGTGAGATCGCACGAGAGATTTACCCTTGGGCGTAATTGAGTTGGTAGAATTTGTCTGTAAAACAATATTTTAAGAGAACTCTTTAAGGATCCCTAATTAAAATTGTTTGTGTCAGCTAAAAAAAGATGCGGTCTGTGTTTTACTAGTCATTCCCACTAGTCTCGAACTTCAGTTGACCAAAGATCACTACTGGATTACTGCCAATATGTCACGGCTCAATTCAAGCATTGCAATCAATCAATTGATCCAATCAACGAGCGAGAAACTTACCCTAGCATTACTCTTATTAACACTGCTCGACAGCGAGGAATTATTGATATAGCGAGTATTCCTTTGAGGTGGTTGGAGTTGCGTTTGGTGTTGCTGAGACTGTAGCTGCTGTTGCGGCTGTGACTGGGGTTGTTGAACATCATCAGACACTGGTGGAGGGCTAGCTTTCCCATTGCCACCGTTCTGTTGATTCTCGGTACTCGTCATGGGGCTGGGTGTTACCGACTGCAGGAAAACGGAAGACTCCATTTAAAGATAATTAAGTGGTATCGTCACTGTACACAAGTCCAGTCCAATCACCGCCAAATTATTGTTCACGAACTTTTTAGCTTGTAAAGGCTTGATCATCTCGTAAAACAGCACGTGTGATGGGGTAAATCTGGGTCGATCAATACCCAGTTGTTATGCACACTGCGCAAATGCTGGTTCAAAACATATATCCGTACACCGACAGTGCATTTCTTAATGTCAGTGTTATGCAAGATAACACTCGCCGGGAGAGACGAGCAAGGCAACGGAAACTCGCAGAAGGACACCAGACCAAAACCCGTTTCACATCCTTTACCTCAATTTCTTCCTCATCCCTCTTTCTTTCACTTCCAAGTTGCAGTCACTCTTACTCATGGCTCACACATCATACCCGATACGGTTTTGCAACTAAAGCTTACTTTCCGAAATTATGATCCACCTTTCCCTCTCGAACTTTCGCCACTCCTACAATATGACTCCACAGTTTTTCACAAAGTCACCTTTAAAAACATATATCCGACATTTTCGAACGTTGAAGGTTTTCTGTTTATGGCACACAACGAATAGATGCTAATCGAACCTTATTCCAGCTAAAATGCCTGTAGTTTCCAGACTTTCCACTGTGATACCAACTGAAGTACTTACAGAAAAACTGACGATGTTGTTGGTAGTATGAAAATACTTGGCTTCAGTCTCCCTTACTACAAGAAATCATTTCCAAAATTTCCTCAAAAACTGAACTCACTCAGTGTTGCATTCTTAACACAGCCGTACTGTGGAAAGCAAAAACAGCAAATGTGTTTGAAGTTCCCCACAAGAGATGTGCTTCTCTCTCTCTCGTGTCTTTCCCTTTGCAGCCCCTTTCTCCCTCATCTTCAGCTTAAATTATGGAGAGGCCATGGTTAAGCTAAATGCGCCAATATCAAGCCTAAAGTTTTGCTTGCACACAACGAAAGAGCTCATGCTCATTAGCTACATGCCATGCGAATTGAAAACAGGAACAAGACATAATAATACTTACTACATGACTTTCTTAACTAGGCTATTGTCGAAACTAAAACTTTAACCAAAGCAGATTCTAATGTTTATTTACACTAATCACACATGATTTTTCCGGCTAACTAATTCTGTATACAGCGACAACTAACACAACGTATTATGGAGCTTCAAGTTTGTTTGCGGATTTTTATAGCATTAAAAGTGCGCTAACTGGCTGTGAGATGACAGTAAAATATTTAACACCAAATGGCAAATATGATTAACTGAAGACAAAAGAGAACCTTTCTTCAAAATTAAATTATGATAGCATTAGGTTAAGAATAGAATTCTCTTTGACTGGCCCACTTGGCGAGCAGCCAATGCATACTAACAAGAAGCTACAGTGGCTCCGAGCCTCCGGACTTTAAACGACATGAACTCTTGTTTTACATAAGCAAAAATAAGAAAGTAAAGCAAACTGAACCAATGAAGAAATAACAACTTGAACACTTAAACCATTGCTACTACCCAAATCAAATACCACACAACACCCGCATGCAAAGAAATCTGCAGACCCACGTTTAAGAAAATATCCTTGAAAATCACTCTTTGGCTAACACAGCTGTAAGGACTTGCTCAAGATAAAACGACGTGCTGGCTTCGAAACGTGAGAGATCCCTGCTTTGAATCTACCATGCCAGTGCTGGCAGGAGACCACAACCCTCTTCTTCAAACTGCAAGCAAAACGACTTGCTCGCTAACCATTGCCCAATAACTCGTCGATTGACTTCTTGTCCTTGTCAAAGTTTTAAGGCACCTGCTCAGGGTCACGTCATAATGCGCCCGGAAAGCTGCAAGGCTCAAAGAAATCACAGGATGCGAAGAATCACTTCGCCTCATGAATATCATCCGAAGAATTGCCTACTACTTATCGCGAACTTCATGTGGAACAGCGAAAATTGCTAAACATAATCTACAAGATCAATCAGCTAATCTCCAGTGCGGCATTTCTAAACTTCAGACAGAATTCTGCTGCCATCCATCTGTAAAATCCATCAATAATTCTCCACATGCAGGTACTGACTATCAGCCAACAAATTACCCACTGCATTTGAACAAAGAAATCTACTGCATGATTCAAAGTACTCCATTCTCATTTTCTCACAATATTTATCTTGGGAATGTCCGGAATACATTCCGTTATATTTTGCAATTCAAAAAAGCGAATAAAAGTTTCGCAGTCAATTCCATCTATTTCTAAGGCAAGGACCTCTAACCAAGCGAAACCGAAAATATCCCAAGGTCATGCAATTGAAACCAGATTCAAATCTTCGAATGAATGAATCACCCACGCATATTGATGCCGTCGTAACTACTGTGATTGGAACTGACTCTGAGGACAACGTGTACAAGTTAGAGTGGTGTCTGCACTCATGAAACTTGAAATGAAATGCCATGCGCTATAGTAAAATTGTCATTTTCTTACCTCAATTATTGACGGAGTATCCACTATTGCGACAAATAGTACAAACCTCGCACTTCCCTACCAAAAAGCTGGTGTCAATGCATGGCTTGACAGATCTACAATAATTACAATGAAAACAAGAAAAGTCTAATTAAAGTCATGACAAAAGCTTGCATGCCCGTGCCCTCACATCAGATGACCAAACCAGAATTATGTCTTCCTCCGTCTTACATGCCAAGGTGGTACAAGGGGCTGAATCAGATTCAGGGCCTGTCAAAATGGATGGAATTGTGACGACTTTTCTGTCACTTCGTCGTCACTATTCACCCACAAATTCGGTCTTTTATAATCTCCCAATACTAAACCACCCAAAATCTCAGCTGGCTTGTCCACACCTTGCAAGCAACTCACTTGAGCACTAACTGAGGAAATAATTCAAATATACTTACGCAATTGATGCTTACTAATTCACTCACACAGTAAGATCAATTATTCCAGTGGAAGAACTGTTATATTCAATGTACAGCGTGGCACATAAGTTTCAATAGCACAGCCCGAAGGAAGAGGAGAAAACTGATAGAAAATCAGCAATGGATCCGGTACAGCGTGGGAAGAAAAAAATAAGACTTTTTTACATGAAATATGATTAAAAAAATATTAAAGGAATACAATGTAAGGTCTTTATGTGCGACAGGTAATGAAAATTAATAACTTTAAAAGTACAACTAATAAATGTGTAATGTTCAAGTAACACACGTCCAAGTCGAAAAAATTCCCTTCCGTATTCAATCTCGTCATCGCCTTCAAGAAACACTCGCTCAAGAGTCAGTCTTGTACATACGAAAATCCTTTAGTAGTTTTTGTCGTCCTCCGACACACTCGGGCCCGAGTTCCGACCGACAACAATATAAAATCCATTGCTAAAATCCTCAGTGACTCACTGTGTACAGCAAATGTTAGATGAGCGAACGAGTCCACAAAACCCACTAGCATCCCCGCAATATCGTGTTACCCGCTACGCGCATACCTGATTTAAATTCCCTTTCACACTACTGTATATCCATTTTAGCACAGTATATTCTGGTTATATGTTCCTAATCCTACTGTCGAATCTAAAGCCGGTGTCTTGACTTTCAGCTGCGGTTCGCGTATAGTGTGCCGATGCCGAGAGCAGCACATGGATGTGTTAATGTTAACTGCACGTACGGAAAATACTGCTGCTCTCAGGCTTCTTGAGTCCTGTTTTCATTGACAGCCCAAATCGGGTGGTCTCATAGGGTGCTGCTAAAAAGTCTGCTGGAGCTGCTTTTAATTTTTACCGTGTGCGCACGAATCAGCTTCTTTCTGTCATTAGTCTCTGCTCACGGCTCACCTCATGTCGAATTGCCCGGCCTAATACGACGCACTATAATGCATAATAGCACCAATCCCACACTGCCGCTTGACTCAACGTCATTGATGTAATAGCGCAGAGATTATGATATAGCGACAGCATCGCAATTTCATATCTGAGCCTAGTCCATACATACGAGCTAAACCATGTGACTTTCTGGAAGAATATTGTATTGCATAGGTCGGCGTCTCAAAGATGATTAAGTTTACGAACACGCGTTCATCTACTATTTTCCGGGTGGTCATCTACATCTGGCACTGTGCGGGATCGAGTAACATTGTTTTTCTTGACAGCTGTGATCAACCGCTAAGATGCTAGAAGCAGCTATTGAGATGAGCTACGAGGTGAATTAAAAAACGTTTGTTTGATTGCTTTTAAACTAGACAAAGTAAATGCTGAATGCTTCGAATTCACTGATGAATATGAATATGAATCATTTCTGGAGTGCAAACTTTTGAAAAATCACGCTGTTTTTACATCTTCATTCTTATGAACTTGTTCTGGTTGCTACGGTGGCGGCTTAAGGGTTTCGCATAAAGCTAGAACTTCCGGCTTATTCAGGTGATCGAAGTCCGATCACGGGGATATAAAACGTTTGCATGACATGGACAAGTAGCTCAATGTACACGTGATAGGATTGCCAATGATATTCTGCTGACAAACGAAAGAAAGCTTGAACTTTGTGATTGTTTCAAAAGTTATGAATGAATAACGCTTCCAGTCTAGGCCTGCAAAACGTATTTGCTGTTTCTACAGCAACGGCCAGTCTCTAGCCGCCTTCTTCTAAATCCGGCAGCAGCGATAGAAGAAAAAGTTCAATTTAAAATTCTAGTTTAAGTACTACGTTAGCTTATGTAAAGCTAGGCGATTCCTGAGCACACTAGACTTTAACTTCCTAATATCATTTTAAAAGATATTTAAACCATGCACACGTTGTAAGGGCGAACTATCATGAAACTTCTTCTCTAAATTCGGCCAGTACAACTAGGAAATTAAAACCGCTTCTGGCTGCTTATTGCATTACATGATTAGCTTGCGTTCTCTGATAATATAATTTACAATACATTAGAAATAATTGCCTCTTGCTTCTTGCCCTATACTTCATAGACCTGCCAAAAGTGGCGAGCGTTTTGCTAAAGTATTCTGATTAACCGGCAAAAACGTATTCTCCAGCTCTGGTAAATGCTTTACTGACAGCATGTTCCAGACGCAAATGTTCGCTGACAGAACCTTTCAGGAGGTAGAGTACTTGAAAAAGTCTCTCGGACCAGTATTAGTGGCTGCTTTGGCAGAAATTTGCATCCGACGGCCGCCTGATCCGGTTGAATATCTTGGTCATTGGCTACTAAGATGGCGTTATAATGAAGAGATTAAGAAGAAGGACATTGAAGAAGCCATGGGTTACATCAAATCGAAGCAACTGTCTGAGCTTCAAATGCAGCAGGTAATTTATGTTACGGTAAAGAAAGATAAAGATGAAGAAATGGTGATAGGATCACATTTGGGCTGACGCCTTTAGTTTAAGACTCATATTTGTGACGTGTACTCATCTCATAAGCGGAATTGGAATCATCCGTGCTGCTATTCTTTCCGAGATGGGACGTAGCTTACTAGGATAGGACATTGAATTGTCATCAGTTGGAAAAGCTAAATTCTTTTGACTGTGGTTCATTGTACTAATTAATTGGATCTAGTCAATGGCAACTCCAGTCTTTATGTAAGGTTGAAAAATACTTATTTGATGACCGAACTAATAGCTAATTGTTTGGAATCTTACTCCAGTGCGTAAAAGACGAAGAGGCAGCGTCCGGCAAAGGGAACGAGGAATGCTTGCCGTCTGAAATGGTGACAGATGAAGAAACTGGTGAAGTAAAATGCGTACCAAGTAAGTTATCATTGGAGGGAGATGATACCTTAAGTCTCTCATCATGCTTGAGTAGCCAGGGACAGACAATTAAATCATGAAGATGATTTTCAATGTGGAGGTAAATTACTAGCTTTCATGAATTCTAGGTAAGAAGAAAGATGCGTCAGGGAAAGGTGCTTTACCCCGCATTGGAATGCCTGCCGCTGCAGAAGAGCTGATGGGTGAAGACGGTTTTGAAATGGAATTTGACGGTGAAGGTGGTGAGGTCGGTCGGTATGAATTCACACCTCGACGGATTTCTCAGAATTCGAAGAGGGCTAGTGGAGCTAGTGCTGCGCTCGACGACCACGTCAGAACGGAAGAGGCTGTCCAAAGTGGATGAAAACGAAGACGGAACCTCTACGAGAAAAATGTCTACCCAGTCAAAGATGGAAGCTGACGCTCGAAGCCAGGGTCAGCCAGGGGAAATGGCGGAAGATACCGTAAAGAAAGCTAGTTTGAAGTCTACTCCGTCAGTGATTTCACAAAGAACGAAAAAATTAAGTGAGAACTTGTTTGCCATACATAGTATCCAAAGTAATCAAGTTGGGACCTTTCATCAAAGTCTCGTGAGAGGGAAGCTGGATAACTATATGGTTGGATGACTTCGGAAATTTAATTTACAGGTGAACAAACCGTGAATTCTGTGAACATGACTGCGAGTGGAAGGAAAGTTTCCGATTTACAGCCTTTGGAAGAGTCAAAAAGCCAAGATAATGGGCAGAAGAGGCCTTCGCTGCCGCCTTCAGAAAAGAAGCAATCGTTTGCCGGTTCTGAGAATAAACTATCGGTCGCAGGCACTGAGAAGAAAACGTCAGCTGTGATTTCAGAAAAGAAAAACTCAGTGGCAGCTTCTGAAAGAAAGCCTTCTGCAGGAATGACAGAACCAAGAATGTCATTAGCTAGCACCGCCACAGCAAAAAAGCCGTCCTTGGCTGGCACAGAAATAAGACCTTCAGTTGCAGGTTCGGTTAAACGTCTAAGTGCAACAAGTACGATAAAGAAGCCTTCTCTGTCTGTCACTGAAGCGAAGCCATCATTGGTCCCCTCGGAAAAGAAGCTTTCAATACCCACCGCCAGCTAAAGCTTTGGTGCTGCAACAGTGTTTTTTGCTATCATCTGACATGGAATCTCGGTGAGCTGAATCTCAGTTTAAGGTATTTTTATTTCATTTCTTCAAAAAGATTTTTACCACTTCCCACGTATTTTGATATTTCATTAAATTATTAGCACTAGCAACGCAAGTCAGAGTATTCACGCTATGATGCTCAGTTAATTGTGTCTAAAACAAAATACTACGCAGGGAAACTAACTGCACTGAGCTCCATAAGTTTATATTGAAGTTAAAGCTTTCTCTTTGTACCACTGACTGAATGTGGTGTTAGCGGCAACTTACACTACAATCCTTCTCGGACAAACTAAAACTTCCTCTCATCACGTAAGTTTCATCGGTTTTTAGTATTAGCTCATCCATCCATTACATCAAGCACAGTATTACATCTCGCTAAGGTTAGATGCAAGGAGGTACGGCAAGTAATCGCATGGAACTGCGGCATTAAGTTGTTTTCTCAAAAAATATTTCAGTCCATACGCTATTCCTACATAAACAATCTAGCGTTTCCAGATTGTTTCGTAAATCTGATCATCACAAGCATTATAGGTAGATTTTGTATAGCACTCTGTCGAATTTTCACGTAAGGTACTTGAATCTGAGATTGTATCTTTTCTTGGGTATCATCTTCAGTGTAAAGGACTACCTAGACGGCTTAGGTATGGGAAAAACTTACTGCAAAGTTCATACAAGCTTCGGAAGGAGAAAAATTTTCGTTTTGTCGAGCAACATCACTCGAATTACTCTGCCGAGAAGTTCAGTGATGTTCGACAAGTTAAATTATTGATTCAATTCCTGAATCGTGGCAGTAAATAAGCACTGCTATCGGCAAGTCTGAATATCATACGCTATATTACAGCTGTACAACTGTATTAAGGCTTTTTAATTAAAATTATGCATTTCGAGCTCGATGCTGTGGCAACTGGAGACCGAATTTAGATTCTATACCCGAAAGAATTGGCAACGCTACTTCGAAACCACCAATATGATCAGGTAAACTAGCTTTTGTAGCTTCAGCGACAGCTCCCGTGGCTGGAATATTCAATTCTGAACCAGCTGGACGCCTGCGAAATGAAAGTCATGATTCATAAGTGGCAAAAACAGACAATTAATATTTAAAAAGAATGTAAATTTCATTTAGAATTTACTTACGTGCCACCGTAAGTCGACGTAGAATAGTCGTTGTAGGATCTCGTAAGTTACTAATGTGACACCAAATTGAGGAGAGGATCGAAAAACTCGAGCCCCAGCTCCTTTCCAGAAAGCACGGCCCCCTTCTTCGTTCCAAATCTTACGTGTAGCATCCATTACTCCCGAATATGTGGTCTGACCTGCTCTAGCAGCCACCTGCAAACACGAGGATTGAAGATGAAGAACTGCTGCTTCACACCAGTAGTTGCGGCTGATCACATTACATATTAAAGCCAATCATTCGATCATCCTAACCTGCAATCTTGTTTTGATCACATCGGCTGGAGTTACCAAACTGGCTGCAGGCACACCGGCTATAGCACCAGCTGCTAAAAGGGATAATGGATGATTGTAACCAGACTCGTCCTGAAATTTCACCTTCGTATGAGCATAGACGGGGAAGTAAATAGCACTAAACGGGATGTCTCTCAAAAAGCAGGCCTTCGCTCCCTAGGAAACAAGTATTTGAAAATCATGTCAAATATTGCGATGTGGTATTTCAAAGCTCATCAAATGTGGCCCTTGACTATTATGATTTTTTCCTACCTTGTACAGACCAAAAAAACCTAATTCTTTTACAACAGACCATCCGCTTATCTTGGCAGTGGATGCAATTTCACCAGCAACCTGCAATCTAATTTTTACGATTTCCAAGGGGTTAGTGAACACAACTTGTGAGCCGCCAGCACATGCTCCAGCAAGTATCTCTCCCCAAAGTGGAATGGTTCCATTCTTACTCATTACTTTGTCTCGGATTAAATCGTTCACCTGCAAAAATTTGGTTCATTGTACATAGCTGCAATTAGAACCATTGAAAAACAACTGCGAATGAAAATATTTATTACCGTTAACTTGATGGCTTTTTCAGGAGCAACACCGATGAGTTGTGGTACCAGACCTCTGTATAACCCAGCAAAACCTTCATGCCGGATGACTTTTCGGAAGCAATCAGCACTGGACTTATACATCAGCTCTCCGATGTAACTTCCCGTGCGTTGATTTTGCATCCTTGTTTTAACTAAATCAATTGGATAGACAGCTGTAGCTCCTACAGCTCCTGCCGCAGCACCTAACGTAAACCTGTAGGCTGATTCTAAAACCTGAATTAAGAAAGATCTCTCTTCCGGGCTTTGTACAGCTTTCACATCCGTTAAACGTCTGGTTATTTGCTTAAAGTACGGTTCCGGGGCAATAGCCGAAAGATCAGCATATACAATTCGGCCAGTCTGATGTAGCAAATCAGTTAATGAAAACAAAATATCCACTTCAAGCGGGGTAATCTGGCTCATCATTTGGGCAGAATGAAGAAACTGCTCTTTTGTTACTTCCGTTGTCCTGCTATTGGTTGTTGCGTTGAGGTATATTTTTTTCACCAATTCCATGTTGTTCAGCAGAGAATTGAACGCAATGAAAAATGGGAATGAAACCCGGTGTCCTCCAGAGATTCCTCCAGCAGCCTAAAACAGAGGAACAAAATCCCGTAAAATACTGCCGCTGAACTGATTGTACACTAAAAACTTTTACAATTTTAAAAATGAAATTGAATTACTTACGGATATAAGATTTTGCTGTACTTCCGGAGTTAGCAGATGTGACTTAATATTAGTCATGATGGTGTAAAAGTCCATGGCTGAAATGAATCCACTGCCTTCCTTATCAAACCTGCGAAAGGCTTCGACAGCATATTCTTCGTGGAAATCCTACCGATTAAAAATTATTTTTTGTACACCTGTATACTCTTGAATACATAACCTGCTGGAAACATGCTAGAAATCTGCGTATTTAACTTACATGCAAAAACTGACTGAATTCAGCATAGGTAACTACACGGCGCTTGTCTTTCCCAAAATAAAGCTTAATAAATCCCCCATCTAAATCGAAAGGAATTTTCGCATGCAGAGTAGTCTTTTTGATCACTTCTGCAAATTCTTCGAACGTTACAAGGCCTGTTCCTTTGGTGTCGAATAGCTGAAAGGCGGTTTTGTATAGGGCATCGGGAACACATAATAATCCTTCAAATGCTTGAAATTCGGGAAAACTGATGAGCCCATCTTTTGAAGTATCAATTATGCCTCCTAGGAGCTTAACACTGGTCGGATTATAGTCATCTGCTGTGAACAACTGAAGATATTTGCGAACAAAATCTTCAGCTGTCATATACAATTCCCCATCCAATGTAACAGACGCATACTGGAAATAAAAAACGTTTTTAGCCCTGCTGCCACAAACAAAGTCGGTGTTTTTGAAGCCAAAATGTAATCAATATTATTGTCATGATTTTACTGTGTTCAAGCTGTGATTACTTTTTTGAATATTTCGTGAAGTTTTTCTGCATTGGCTCTTTTTAGGTACCCCGGCCCCTGAAATCAAAGCACTTTTATAAGATGACGAACCAAAATACACATGAAGATATTATTTGGTAGCTTTAGATGGGCCCTTTTGGTACTTTAGAGTTGTCGCACCGGAGAAATTTTTTAAGCAACATTAAATGCTTTCCATAGGATTCTCTTAAAATAGGAATACCTTCACTGGATAACACTGTATTCTAAATCTTCTCCCTCTTGCATCTATATGCTGGAAAACGAATTTTTCAGCAACAAACTCTTCATGAGCTGCCGTATCATTTTCGTTATCGGCACAACTTTCCCGTTCTTCTTGACCTTTTTGCTGTGCCATTGCAGGGAAAAACAACGCTAGGCAGCTGAACAGTGGTTCCTCCAAATATTCTATCAGTCATAAGCTAAGACCTAATCAATCAAGCCCCGGCCTCAAGAAGGAACTACAGCGAAAAATTAATCTGCTAGCATTCAACTGACCATGGTGTGAAATTAGCCGTCAAGAAGTAACAAGCATGTTCCTTAAGTCAACGTGACCTTCCTCATTACTGTTTCATTGCCAAGGTGATGCTAATTGGCTCTCAAAAGCAGCGAACAGAATACATAATATATCATCCCGCACATAGGTTCTGTACCTTTCAGTCTACTCTCGTACGAGGAATATTTGCCATCGTATTATCCATATTGGCTTGAATCATGAGATTTTAATTGCTGTTACAGCCTCCGGATTCTGGTTGCAAGCTGCAACTTTCCCGATAACTTTTTACTACCAATGATGGCTACCTAGGACAAATCTGCCATTTGAACGTGCAACAGAAAAATGTTGATAATTATTCGGCGTAATAAGATATAAGCTTTCTGCAGCAGATATAAGCTTGCGCATAATTTAATACGCTATCATAACTTCAATTTTCACAATTTTGTTTAAGGAACAGCATCAGCATCGCTAAAAACGGATACAAACCATTTCTTTCAGCTTTTAATGAGATAGAAGCTCCAGCATCTATATTGCTCATTTTTTAACGCTACTTGATAACGTACTGCATCTCATTAATCAGCCTCTTTCCAAGGTTGTTTGCAAGCTTCTTGCAAATCCTCCTGCTTCAAGGGACATTGTGCATGACTTCTTACTTCCAGCACTTGTTTTCTGAGTTACTCACGTGATTAAAACTCTTCATAAAACCAGTTGGTTTAACAAATATTTCCATGTGTTTCGCTGATACAATACAGTAAAGCTGATTACAACGAAGCTTCAAGGCAAAAACCTCGCCCTCCACGCTGACCTATTGCAGCTCAGCTCGCTGTCCCATCCTCTAGAAGTCTTTATGAGTGGCATTGTGTTTTTCAGTATACTTGTTCACCAAAGCATTAACAGAGAAAGTTGATGCCGATGGAATCACATGAATGGGTTAATCATTGAACTAGCACGTGGCCAATTTAACATCTCTTACTGATAAATGTGATAAATCTGCGCTGTGATAACCTCCAATGGAGTACACATCTTTTGCCTAATCTACCTGCATCAGCATTATTGCCAAGAAGCATTTAAAATTTAAGTTCTCTTTTTACTGGCCTATGGAAGTAATCTCACTACTGTTAGGGCCCTGACTGGCTCCGATAGCTGCATTAAAACTTGAACTTGACTCACAACGAACCTCAAACACGGAATACCCTTAACGTTCTTCAAAAAAAATTATACAATACTTGCAAACTTGCTCCTGCACATTGCAGCTAGTGATTATTTAATGCTCTTTCAGTGTTCACATCCATATCTACGAAATCTCAATCATGCTGACCTCAATTCTATGAACTAAAGGTTAAGCGTAAGAGTACATTGATTAGTATCAACAATAAGTCCATTCCACAGAGCCGCAAGTCTAGCACAAGTGCAAAATTGTAGAATTGATTGTAAATTCATGCTATAGCTATACAGCTAGAAGTACGCTTACTCATTACATACTCCAACTTTAGGCAACTGACGACTCATGCATTAAAACGCAGATTATCTGCAAAATCATTTACGTCCTCGAGTATGTGCAGTGCAGT
>VRMD01000669.1:0-22980 GCA_009872375.1 Sminthurides bifidus | reverse complement strand
CTGTTTGCCGTTTGCGCTTGTGCAATAGGTGACAAGCTGTATAGAAGCGAGACGACAAAACTAATTGTGAGACAATCATGAAAAGAAGCACCCTTTTCATTACCATAATACTAGTACTAGATTCTATAAGAATGCATAGGTGCATAAATGATCGTATAGTAATCAACTAACTTTTAGGATATGATCGCGTACTGCCTTTGTGGCGGAACCCTAGCGCTGGCGTCAATTGTAATGGTGATTTCGGTGGTCACTTTTTCGCCAAACGTAGAAAATGAAGAATCGAAAGATGAAAGTTCGTTAAACGGTCAGTTTGTACAGAGAATCATAGCAGCGGTAAGCATGTTGCCCATCTAAAGGAAGGAAGGCATCCGTAGTAATGTACAATCCGTTACCACATTTGTATCATGCTTTTTTTGATTTCTAGGTCCTGGGTTTCTTAAACGGAACAGTTTTGTGCTTCATGGGGCTCGTAATTTTACGAGAGTTGCAAAATTCAATCTTTCCCATCAACGTTACACAGAAGAAACTGATTGTATTTGATTGGGATCGTGTCAAGTCGTCTAATATCACCGGGAAGGTGCAGGTTGCAATTCTGGTAGTCGGCTTCGTTGACGTTATCCTCACCGCACATTCGTACCTTCGTTACACTGAAGAAACAGTATTTCTTGCTATAGTTATCATTTGCTTCGTCCTGTCCTTCATGGAATTTTGCGGTGGGGCCCTCGGATTCACGAGTACGGAGGATTCATCCGCATTTATTGTAAGGCTTTTGTTATATCCCATTTATTTAGCCTTGTTTTTTTGATGAAACAGAGTTTCTACATTGCCTTTTTTCTTACGTAAATTATATTGTACCAACAGTCGTTGGCAATTGCCCATTGCATCGGCGGAGTGGTCCTGTTGTCAGGTGGGATTGTAATGATCGTTGCAGTGGTGGGAAAGAGTGATAATGCGCCGTCTACCAACTGTGATCGCAGCCCTCACTTGCAGCTTTGCCCCTCTCGATGAGCGTATTGCATCTGGAGTAAGTTGTTTCAACTTTTATATACATGTATATGTGAATAAGTGAAAGCCAGTGAAAGTTGAACTATTTCCAATCTGAGTTCTCATGTTTAATCTAGCTGTACCGAATGTTATGACATACTCTCAGAAATGCCTTTATGTCGTGTTTACAGGCCCTAGCAGTTGTAAGCGGCTGCCTTTACAGCATCGCAGCCTTTGCTCTTTACCAGTCCTCAAAGTCAGTGCACGACGTGATCGCAGTACGATTGGGATTACGAAGATTATAATACTGTTCCAACCGAGTAAATAAATTGAACAATCTTTTTGTATAATTTTAATCGCTAAACATCTCTCATGAGCATGAGCTTGGGTAGCTTTAGTACAGTGTCTGCATAAATTTTTTATCAATATGTTATGTATCAAAAAATTCAATTTTGACTTCTAAGCGAGGCTCGCGACCTCCCGTTAAATCCTTGGAAAATTTGTGTAAATTCTCCTTGCGACTGTACTGCACCACTGCAGTATGGAGATACACTACCAGGGCATCCACCGTTGTCTCTTGCCGCAGACCAAAAAGACAAGTGTGCAATTCCACGGCTGTTTGCCCAGTTAACAACAAATCTAGCATCAGAAGTCTCCAAAACTTTCCCATTAAAGTTTCTGCCAATCATAGGGGTGACGCCCAACATTTTAACCAACTCAGCCTCGGATTTCTCGGGCCAGATCTCTTGCATTTGACGCAATACTGCCTCTCCTGCGTTCACAATACTTTCTCCCCATGTAGGGCTGGATCCACCAAACTCCATGGTCATGGCGTTGACTAGATCTACCCGCACATTGTGGCTCTTTGCATTAACAAGGAGGTCGTAGCCTAAGAAAGGGGTCAGACCGTAATCTTCGCCTTGGATCATGAGAGTGAAACTGACGGTAGTTTCTGGCCGTTCTTGCTGTAGTTTCGCGAGTGCACCATTCATGATATCAAAGTTGACCGGCGCTTCGACATCAATGTCCAAGTGAGGAGTTCCAACCACATCCAACACCTTCTTATAGGCTTCGGTCAATGAGTCAACCGTACCGCACAAATGCTCCAGGTACGGACCGAGGGCGCCACCAGTAGCTACGATAAACTCACCCCCTTTGGCTTGAATCGCACGCAATTGCTCGATGATCGCAGGGTCATCGATCGCCTTTTCAGCTCCCCACATTGGGTCACATCCATTGAATCCTCCGAGGGCAAAAGCAAGAGTGAAGGTTCGTTGATTTAAAACGTCAGAAACGTTGGTGAAGAGCGGCCCATCCTTCAACGTCAAATCGAAGTATGGAGCGAATCCGACACCTGATTTAAAAATCGTAACAGAATGGATCGGATCCAGCTTGTTATCGTAATTATTTACCGCTGCAAGACAAGGAATGAGAACAAATCTTACCAGCAGATGATCCATGGTGTGAAATAAACAGGACTAAAAGCGAGGCAAACGTAAATCTCTGTGGAACCATTTCGAATGGCTTATGTCAGGTAAGCGCTCGTGTGGGAAAAATTTGCTAAGCCGAACCGTTGTTGAAGGTACAATGCATTGAGTCTCGACTGTTTTCTTTTATATAAACGAAATAGAGGTGCTCTTATCGAAATTAGGAACATAATACAATTGGTTTCAGATAACTTACCTTGCAGAGGATTAACAGTTACATAGGCCTGAATCAAGAAGAACATTGATTTCATCTTTGTCATTCGGCTAGAAAACAACTTCAGCCGTGATCTATATTGTATCATGCCTAATTAATGTAATCAATCAAGTCGAATGTGCTTCACAAGGACAAGTAGTGGGAGGAGTCACAGCTAGGCTCTCACCTTTCCTGAGATAAGACTTGACAGGATGCTGTCATCTCGAACGGGGAGTCGATGGAACATAACCGATCTTTCCAATCTTTCGTTAGATTTGCAGCCTGTTGATATCTGAGCAGATTTGATAGTTTTGTAAAAATAAATCTGAAAAAGGATCCCCGTGATTCAACCATATCCTTGTCTTGTCACACTTGACATCATGTGAATAACAACTGTTCCGCAAACTTGTATAATCACATGTGGCTAATGCATCTGTCATGTCTGAAAGCTCAGATCTGTTTCCATTCGAGAAATCTCCAATTCCGATATGAAGAACGTTGTAGCCAATAAAGCCAAACGTACAATGTACATACAGCAACAACCGTTCATGCAATTTAGCGTCTTTGGAGTTTGTATCTAGAGTTTGCAAAATCTACCTAACAAAGACACTGGTCTCGTCTGGAGCATGATAATGTGATAAATTTAATCGATTAAACATTATTTTGGTATGTGACACATAAAACTTGACTTTCTTAGCGTTTTTTGAAGTGCAAGATGTATACACTATATGTTTAATCTGTCAGGACAACTTGTGGTTATTGCCGGATTGTTATCGTTGGACCCTGTCACATCCTGTCGCGAAATGTTAACAGAAATTGTCTTCCTTGAAGACATTTCGGGTCGTAAAAAACAAAGTCAAAGAGCATTAGGGACCATGTATGGATGGTTGTTCTGGGTAAATATTCACAAGAATCAATGAGTCGGCCTTCATGGTGGAATGGTTTATTGCTTTCATATGAGATTGACATGAATGTCTGGCGTATCTTGCAGATTCNGGTTTATTGCTTTCATATGAGATTGACATGAATGTCTGGCGTATCTTGCAGATTCCAACTCCAACTCACAAATCAATCAACGAATCAATGAAAGTCAACGCGAAATTACTGTTTCTGATATCATTCTAACCAGCAACTCGACAAGTCACGTCGATTTTACAGAGTTGCACAAGTCTGTCAAGATTTTAATGCCAAAGGACTGTAATACTCTTACTCGAGCAAGCAGCAAAGGTTTCCGTTATCAAGAACATTGACAACTTGCAACGTGGTGCCGCGTTCAATGCGAAGACAAATAATGGTAGTTGTATTGGTATTGGTATTGATTCAGCGAAATAGTAAATAATTACGGCCTCGCAACCCACGCATGGTCCTGTCCTTTTGTCTGTCATCAACCACTCCTGACATTATCGGTAAAGGTCTGACTCTAGAAAATTGAATGAAGATGCAACGAAAGGTATGTACGAACGATTCCATGGAGTGGATTTTCTGTCATTTGATCAAGACTCACTTGCTGCCACAGTCGGGGAATCTGTTCCTTGCGTATTTATATTCAGAAATAATCTATTCTCATGAAACTTGTCTTCATTAACCAACATCGTAAAGTGAAATTTGACAGATAGATTAGGTACAATTACAACCATAGCATGTCGAACTATTGCTGTTTTTGGGGCCTAGTCACTCGATATCATCTTAAATAAAATTTACCAACTCCCTCGCGAGCCTGACGAGATTATTTTCATTAAGTTGAGGACAGATCAGCATTCTGAGGGTTTTAGTCGGTATTCGGTCACTTAAACTTGTGCGGGTGGGAAATGCGCAACTGTCTCAGACCCAATGAGGTTGAATCAGAATCAGGTGGTGGCAGACATCTAAAAATTGGCAGAATGTGTTTAAATTTGATGAAAAGAAGAACCCGTGGAGCAGTCACAAAACGCACGTCACGTTACTCGAATCCTCTACCATGGATTCGAAAATTGGATTTTCAAGAAAAAACTTTACATTTAACTCGCACCGCTCTCCGCATCGCTTCAGTTTCCGCGTTACCATTTGCGGTAGATAGCACAGGTATCAAAGTTCATATGAAATCGAATACTCAACGGTGGATCGCTGTGAGCAACGCAATACTCATCTGTGCGTACAGCACATTTCAGTTTATAACTTTCACTTGTTTGGTGGCTGCTTCCGGATTTTCTTCTGAGCACGCAATGCATACCGTTTACATATCCATGTATGCATTAGCTTTCCTCCATTTTTCGCACCTGATAGGGTTCGCAGAGGAGGTAGCCCTTCTGATGAATCAAATCGAAATCGTCAGCAGTTATGGTAAGAATGTCTGCAGGACTTTTAAACCATTCTTGCATATGTATGACTTCCAGCTAGAAGTCAAAGTAAAACCCCTTTTCTTTTCCTAGAAATGTTCAAAAACAGATCGTGGACTGGAAATAAGTTTGTGTTTTTCGCAACACATTACTTTGTCATGCTACTTGTTGGTTGCGTGCCGATTTTCATCGCTCTGCATCTGATGAATCCCAATAAAGAAATGTTCGCCTATGCTTATTTACCAGAAAACTTGAAATTAAGATTTCCAGCTTTGCTTCTACTGTCCCTTGGGATTGAAACTTGGACGGTCGTAAATATTTTCCTTGTCCTTCAAATATACTTTTCCTTGTGGTGTGCTTCCGTATTTCAGACGTTACTTTGCCTCCAGTGCATCAAGTAAGTTTTGCAGAAAAGTTGTCCATCAACTGAGTATTTCATGCTACAGGAAAGTTAAATGTGCTAGTAGTGCAGGCCAAGGTTCTGAATGTCAATATGTTTTTTGCAGAGACGTCTCTCAAAACACAGTGAATTTGCCTCGTTGCATCCGAGCTTATCGGAACATACAATTGCTGAATGATCTACACAACAGCTGCATGGGAGGATATTTTATTCCAGGATTGCTGTCAATAATGATGGCTATTTCTGTCGTGTATCTGTACTGCTCCCTGAAAACGTTTGGAAAGCTGTCGATTATTCTGTACTTGATTTTTCCTTTCAGCTGTGTTTTTACATTGTTTTTGTTAACTGGATTCTACACTTACATTGCTAAATGGATCATCTTGTCAAACAACGTGAAGAATCTCATGGTTCAAAGAGTTCATAGGTCAGGACAAACGTTAACGCTACTGGAACAACGAATCATGATCAAGGAGATACAAGCCATGCTTCCTATTAGGCAGAGGGTGCGTAATTTCGGTAATATGACTTTGGTAACGACAAAACGGACTTTGGATGAAACTTTCAATTACTTGATTGTCTTACTGTATTTTTGAGCTATGGTACATCCGGTACGAACTTATGCAATCCTCACAGTCCTACCTTTGAATTTCAACGGAGAAAGCGAAAATTTGTACGTTCTTAAGCTGAGGATCAAGTTTGCAAGGGGATTTAATCCTGCAACATCTGATTTTGACTTTACAGAAGTTGGAATTATTTTCATTAAATTAATGGTAGAATGGAAGAAGTCATGCGGCCTTACTTGATTCGCCATGTGGATTTGATTTTTCTTCACATTAGTCTAAACAAGAAGATACGACTAATCTAGACCATGAATTTTCAAGTTCACTCATTGACAAGCACCAAGTGTTACGATCTGCTGCATCTTATTAAGGAAACCTAATGTTGACTCATAATTCATCAAGTGTCAACGTTATCACATTTTCTGCTACACATAGCGACCATAGCGTCCTTCGGAAATCGAGGCATGGATTCCTTACTCGCCAGTAAAAAAGATTCAAGCATCCAAGTTTAGCATGAGAAACAGTCTGTAGCACCACAATAAATGCTCGCATTTCCTTGAGCAAGTGAAGTTTTAGCCTGCTCTTGCTACAAACAATTTTTGCACTGATCGAATTTTAGTTGGTTGGGTTTTGCATGTTTGTATTACGACCGATCCATCTGTGTTCAAACTGCCCACCATCACAGCATCCGTTGTTTTCCAATCTAGAATTAGTGCTTAAATTTTACTATTTGTAAATTCCGGACTGCGGAAAAAATGAGCGTCTTCCAAGGAATTTCCCATGATTACTTCGACAACCACAGAATCGATCAAGTGCTGGATAGTATCTCCCGAAAAGATGAGATAGCTTCAAAAATTGCTTTGATCGATGACGAATCAGGTAGAAAAACCACCTTCCAGCAGCTATCAGACCAAAGTTCCAGATTGGGAGTGATTCTTGAATCCTACATAAGAGGCGTTCGTTATAATGAAAATCCAGATGGCGACATTGTCGTTGCAGTGTGCGTGCCTCCTTCAGACAAATTAGTGACATGCTTGTACGCCATCTTAAAAGCGGGAGCAGCCTATGTGCCATTAGAAGCCACGTTTCCAGAAAGTAGGATCGAGCTAATTTTGAACACGGCTAAACCTGTTTTACTAGTTGCACATAAAAGCAAGTGCTTAGGGGAGAAACTGCAGCGAGTGAATTACACAGGAAAAATTTTGTACATTGAAGACCTATGGCAAGAGCTGGAAAGAGGGTTGCCTGTACCTTGTCGTAACGGTGTCAAAGAGAATATTTTGGCGACGGACATTTCCGATGAGACCGCCATCATTTTGTTCACTTCCGGTAGCTCTGGCATACCAAAGGGTGTGAGGATAAGTCACAGGTAATAGAACTCAATAACTCGAATTTTAAAGCTACTGTTGGTTCTCTAGCCCTGCTTTCCTAACTTTATTAGGGCTGTACTTAATCGACTGAATTGGAACTGGGTGGAAATACCATTCGAGCCGAACCGGTTCCCAGAAAAATGCTGCTGGAAGACATCGATAACTTTTGTAGATTCGTTGCCGGAAATATTCGGTTCAACATTACAAGGAATTCCACTTGTGATTTTCTCCAGAGACAAAATTTCTCAGCCTCATATGTTTCTAGTACTGTTGGCAAAATACCAAATCACAAAAGTGATACTTGTACCGTCGTTTCTCAAATCACTGCTGACAGTGCTGAAGCTGCAGGAAGGGTCCATTCCCAGTGAAAGTGCGCTGCAATCATTGCGTATTGTTGTAAGTCAGTGGTGAAAGCTTACCAATAGCCGTGCTTGAGGAGTTCTTCGAGAGGTTTCCAA
This sequence comes from Sminthurides bifidus, assembly GCA_009872375.1. Lineage (NCBI taxonomy): Eukaryota > Metazoa > Arthropoda > Collembola > Symphypleona > Sminthurididae > Sminthurides > Sminthurides bifidus. The sequence continues at coordinate 15,213 of VRMD01000669.1, read as the reverse complement.
AAGGAAAAACGCTGTATAACATTTACGGAAGCACTGAGATGGGAGATATTTCATTCGAAAGTTTCCAATCTGCTGAAGACATTAAGAAAAAGTGTGTTTCACAGGATAAGGATAGGCCGCTGCAAGTTCCACTAGGTAAGCTGCCAAAATAAGATTAATTTAGGCATTCGGTCACACTTTCAATCCGTTGAATTGCATGCTAGTCAGATATGAAGGATATTCGAGTTTAAGATGGAAGTTGAATGGATTAGTTGTGAATTACTACTGCCTTTCAGGACCGCATATTTGCCACAACACGCATATTTACATTTTGGACAACGACGGTAAAATATTTGAAGAGGATGTAATGGGAGAAATATATTCATCGGGGCATAATTTAGCCAAAGGATATGTTGGTATCAAGGACTCGGACAAATTTCTATCCAATGCAGTGGCTAAAAGTAAAGGTATGTAATTTTAATGAGGATTCTTTTCGGTTACATTTACAAGTAGACTTTGACACGCTGAATGTTCATACATTAAAATCCGATTTTAAAGTTTAAGTCCGGGTAAAAGCGATTCGTAATTTTTGCCCAAATTCTTCTAGGATACGAAATCATGTACCGGACTGGAGACTACGGAAAATGTGTCCGAAATCCCTTAGATCATAGGACTCTGCTATTTCAGGGCAGATTCGACTCCCAAATTAAAGTTCGGGGTCATCGAATTGATCTACTGGAAGTTGAAACAAATATGAGACAATCCACATTCATCAAACAGGTTGTGGTGCTCTGTTACCATCCAGGTCTAGAAGACCAAGCCGTTGTGGCATTCGTCATACTGGATGACTCGGGAAGCGTCACACCTGAAGATGTGGAAAAGGATGTGAAAACTCGACTTTTATCGTACCAAATGCCTGTCATAAAGGTTCTTGATAATTTCCCGTACTTAGTCAACGGAAAGATCGATCGACAGTCGCTGTTGGCCCAGTATGAGCAGGGTCGGAAACAAGGTGAGCACCCAACTTGCCCGTTAAGATCCAATCGAATGGTCATGTTTAGTATCTGATACTAAACATTACCATTCGATTGTGAAAAAAGTTTTTAAGCTTTTTTCGCAATCTGGGTGGTTTACGAAAGGATTTGCCGTTCAAATGCTGCTATATTTTCTAGATTTGCAGTCGTTTGCCTGGGAGGGCTTGACGAGTGAACAGAAGGACTCGATTGCCTTTTCGAAAATTGGTGGAGTCAATCTCAGAAGTAACTGGCGTAGAGGTCGCCACGATCGCAAAGAACCTGGACAAGTCTTTTTTCGACTTGGGAGGAACTTCGCTCAATTCTCTGTCAGTTATCGCTAGGCTTCGTGAATCAGGATACTCTATTGGTATGGAATTTAACAATCGCATCAATCAAAATCGATTTTAGCTTGATTGGTTAGCTCGGCGAATAAAAACTATAGCGCTTCACTAGCTGTGCTCAGCATGCACTTTTAATTTAAAAATGATGCTACTCCACGCTGAATATTTAGGAATTCAAGATTTTGTAACTGCGCCCTCTGTCTTGGAATTAACTCAGAAAATTAAAGCTTTGGATGCAGAAGTTTTAGGAACACATATTTGGTTGGATCCTGAAATTAAGAAAAACTACCGATCAGAGCTAATGACACAAGAGCATAAACAAGGAATAATCCAGTAAGTTAAAAGTTTTGACGATTAGCCGTCTCTGCAAATGAATAGCTTCTGCTAAACAGATTGCAAATATGAAAGCCAATTATTTAGTCTTTTCAGCGTAAGTTTCGTGACACGAGGAGACCTGGAAAGATGGCTTCCAGGTGCAACTTACGAGGAGTATGTCATTTGGATGGAGACAGTTTGGGATGAACTCGTCGCTGCACCTTACAGTTACGTAGTTAGGAGAATTAGTGACGACAAAATTGTTGCTGCTGCCATAAATTATGATGATACGGAAGAACCTCAGAACACACATGGAGGAAATTGGGACTTGACAACCGTGTGTGAGTTCATCTCGACTTATGAGGAACCATTCCGGTACGATTCGTCTTCAATACTAAAAATATAGTAAGACAAATGACGAAGCTTTTCCCTTTGCAAGCCATGTTTTGAATTAAATATTGCATTTTAGTGACTCAATTCCAACTGGGAAAGGTGAACTGCTCCAGAATTTTATGACAGGAACAGCGGAGGATGTTACCCCCGCGGAAAACGTTGTACTGATGCAGTACATGGAGGAGGAAAACATCAGGGTAGGAAAAGCTTACGGCTTTTTAGGCATGATGACCACCAACACGAATTTGTTAACTCAGGTAAATGATTTGAGAATTTTGCTCTTATTCTTGTGATTTCGCCTAATAAATTAATTAAAACAGTTTTTTACATGCTTCTACTGTGAATAGAACTGCGAAGTCATGAGTGATGCATTATGATTGTTGCAGGAAATAGCGAAGAATCATCCTGGCTATAAGATTTTGACAGAAGCACGGCTAAACTCTTGGGTGAATTCAGAGGGACGAAGACCATTTGAAAAAGCCCCTGATTCACAAACAATTCAAGTTTGCTACATCGACCTAAGTATGTTTTCGTGAAGCTGAACGTGCAGTCTTTCGATTAAATTCATCGTCGAGCGAAACACAAGCCTCTCCACCGTTACTGTTACTTCAAAGTAGTTAGTAGGGAGAGGGCACGTAATGGGGTTCCTAATTTTTTTCAATTCCTCCTAATTTTGGCTTCAACTCAGCTTCAACAAATAAAAAAGATTTATTCGCTACTTGAAAGGTCAATTAAATTAGCCTGCAAATCAACCGAACTCCCCAATATTATCCTTGTCCTTGAAGTTGTCTGAACGTGAGAAAATAGAATAAAAAGGCCTCGAAAGTCGCATGAGATGCCTAAACAAGATTCTGATGAAGGATCGAATTGCACTTTTATAACATGAGGTCGAATTGAAAAATATTTCCGCATTTGTTCTTTTGCAAATCGTATATTTTGAACCCTACTTCTAAAGTCAACTGCATATGCACTTATACAAATAAAGTGCTTAACAATTATTATTACTCTCTAAAATAGATTTCACATTTCACCACCTTGAACGCATTACGTCAATGAATTGATGGATCAGTTTCGTCTTCTAAACTTCAATTCCTAGCTGCTAACAGGATGATATTGAAGGAATAACTCTTTATTACACAAGAAAAGTAACTGTTCGGTTAGTCCTCGTTAAATCTCCAATTTTAGCCTTTTGCTCTGTTGAAAGAGGACTTACAATCGTTTATGGCATGCTGAATGTAAAGCTAACATTCTAACATGCTATGCGTAATGACTCTTAATTGCATCAGCTGTCTTGCTTTACCTTCTTAGCGTTTTCGACTCTAGGGTTTGCAATGTTCGAATTAAAGCCGAAATGAGAATATTGGATTGGAGTTGCACACAAACTCATTACCGTAATGTTACGATTAGGGAAGTACGGTTGCGTCCTTTTCAGACTATTAAATCGGCTCAGAAAAGTGCGCGTAAAAACGTATTTATTAATCGCACATATGCTACCCAGACACATTTATTGACGCAATCACAATGACGATTCCGCCATTTCAACTATAATTTCACAATTATGGCGATTTCCACGTTCCCTTTTCCAAGCCTTTCCTCCTTTTTACCGATGTCGTGTTACGTTCAGCTCGATAAGGGTTGAGGTAAAATGAAGTAACCAAAACTTAGCTTACTACATTCTACCTCAAACATCAATCTTCGACGGAGATTCTTGCTAATACATCGTCTTCGAAGGAGTTGAGTACAAGATTAAATTTTTTCGTGAAAGCTATTTTATTAACCATGTTAACTGAACGCACGTACAAAATTCTGCATTATTTTTTCACTGTCGAGCCATATTTTCGTGTTCTACCAGTAAAATGGTATCCTGAAGAACGTGTTCTCCGAGCACGTAAGAAATTGTCTGATCAATTGCTTTTCGCTACTTGGTTAGCGTGGCAATTTTTGTACCTTCTAAATTTATCCGTTGGATTTGTCCAAGCTATGCGTGAGCAGCAAAGAGATACACAAAGAGTCGCGATTGATTTGATGTACTTGGTGGAAAGCGGTTTGTCCAGAATTTTGTACGTCGGACTCCTGGTAAATCGAGAAGAATACGCGTTTTATTTCTCGCAAATCCTCAACTTCAACAAAAAAATGACCGGTACAGAGTAATCTATCTCATGAAATTCTTTAGCTCCGTTGCTCTTTTTTATGGATAGTGAGAGTCCTAACGATTGACGATCGTAAGTTGCTATGTGATTCTCTTCCAGGAAAACTGCTCCTGGATTCTCAGCCGAGAAAGCACGACGGATGTGAGTTTTTACAGATGATCCTGCCCTCCAACATTATGTGGGCTCCCATTATGTCTACACTTTTTGTACTTAATCCAGAAAGTCCCCGGTACTTATATCACCGCTTACCCACTCCAGTTCAAGACCAAAGCAACGGTCTTAATTTGGTTTCTCATAGAGACAGTTTCGATCTACTTCGACTGCATATGCTGGTACTTTGTTATATGGACCATAATCTTACCATCGTCTGTTCTTACGTTCTGGATAAAAAATTTAAAGACCACAGTCCTGTCTAGCCGACAGCCGCGTCATGCCATTTCTAAAGCCATTACATCCTTTCAGGCTATTCGAATTCTCATTCTGGTTAGTAATTCTTGTCTTTCTACAGGAGTTTGGCCATGGATCATCATTGCTAACATCTTTTACGGAAGTTACGGCGTTTTTGGTATAGTGAGGCTTGCCCCTGTGCTCCCTATTCACTTTGTTCCCACTTTTCCACTGTGTTTTATCTTTACAATGGGTATGCTTGCTACTTTGTATCCGAGTATCGGATCCCTGAGAGGACTTTCTCAAGAATTCTTAGCCGCATGCTCAAAGTTTAATACTTGCAAGGAGAAACAGTTACAGCTTCGAAGCATGAGTGCAATAGGGATGCAAGCAGGGTCTATGTTTGTTTTAAAAAAGACGACTGCGTTAACTTTGTTCCTAATCATTAACAATGTATCTGTGAACTCGTTGCTACTATCATAAATATGTAGGTTGTGCATTAATTAGTATCCTTGCTACGAACCAATACAGGCAAAATCAATCAACTGACTTGCGGACCCTCTTTGTGAAAACGGACGTCGCTAACGGTCGGCGCCAGCGCGATAACACAGTTGACAATAGCGCAATGGTTGAGGGTGTCCGACAGCTATAGCTAAGCGAGCGATGCGGACCGAAAATGAACACAAGGAAAATCGCGGAGCATAGTTCAGGCAACTACGGCGAGCGATAGTTGCAACAGCAGCGTTTGAATGGGCATGAAGAAACGTAGTTTTAGATAGTTGAGAATGCGATGAGGTTACAGGTACTACCTAGTAGGTAGTACCTACTGTCGATGAACGTCGCTGTAACAGCGCATGCAAACATCGATGCTTGACCTACTGGTAACTATTGGCTACAGAAAGGTAGATGTTCGTGACTTATGATAGATGTAATGAAGTACGGTAAAAGTGATTTAACGATCATTAAAGGTCAGTTTTTATTAATTAGTGTCCTCCTTCATGAAAACGGTTGACCATGCTGATTCCTGTAGCGTGACAAGATGTCCGAAAGCTTGCTCTTGAGGTTAGTGAAGTAGTCTTCAGTGAAGATTTCCTTCTTGCGCACGCAGTAGTACTCCTCGAAGTACTCTGAAATTCATGACTATTAACTGAACCGCTATGAGGAACCGTCAATCATGGAAAAGAAAGAATCAAATACTCTCACTTTTAATGACCGCCAAGTAACGCGCTGGAAAAGTTCGACCCGTAGTAACCTTGGAAGGTACCTTCAAGAAGTATTTGGCAGCTTCTTTCTCGTCATTGTCAAAGAAGGTCATCAACAAAGCACGAACAACGCCCTCCAATTGACTCGTGCATTCTTTATTGCACTCGCAGTTGACAATACGGTCTCCGGCTCTACAGTCGCTCAAACAAGCTCGTTCCCAATCCATGCAAGAAGGCTTAGTTGCTCACTATCACTGGACCCAGCTGTGCATGATACCCGAACAGAAACATTCGCTTGCTGCAACCATGCCATCAAGCGTTTCGGTCTCCTTTGCTTGTGTGACTTCGTCGTAGATTACCGTCCGTTTGAATCCGAAGGGAAGCAAAGCTGCGACTTCGCCGGTTCAGGCTATAACTTCGTACTGCCTCAGAACCTTAGTCACCCAATCTGGATCGCTCTTTAGGTACCAATCATCAGCTTCGTCTTCATCTTCCCAATCCTTATTTGGGAATGCTTCTCTTCTTAATTCATGCATCTTATTCAAAAGGCTGACCTTCTTGATGATGATCCCGTTCTCTGCTGCAGGCCACAATCCGGATGACTCTAAGCATTCTGTCGTAGCGCTTTCTTGCGACAGTGTCTACAGCCTTATTTGAAGCACCGCTTACTATCACTCCTACCTCCGTCTTCATGCGGACAAAACAGTACGTCAGCCATGAAGCGGTTGTAGTTTTCCCAGTGCCTGGTGGACCTTGCACCAAGAAGAAGCTGTTTGCCAGACACATTTGAATGGCGTGCAGCTGTTATGAGAAAGTTATGAAGCTGTACAAAATCCTTTCATTTGCCTATCATTACTTATTTGCCTACTATTGCATCCTTTTTCGTGAATTATGGCTATAATCGTATTACTCTCATGCCTTTCTTACATGCTGTGAGAATTCAACTTTGATACTTGAGAGATATTCAAATTCACATCTTGGGGCAACTGCTGAATAAGCTGCCCTGCTACACCAGCATCCGCAACAGGCTCTAGTCCAGCATCCCAGATTGCATGGTATTCCAGCTCCGGCTTCCCTCAAAATCTTACACTCGTAGTGGTGGTGCCGATATTGTTCGTCCAACGAAACCTTGACTCGAGTTGCTTGTCGTTTATTGCTCAAGGCTTAAGCTGGCAGTGCCGCTGGACTTCGCATCTCACGCTGACGTTGCCGCGATCAATTCTAACGACCAACACTCTTTTCTCCAGTGGTTCGTATCGTCTGTTCCTTCCGGTCAAAAGGAACACTCCACGATGACGCACCTGTTGAAACGACTCCGGTACCCTGTTAATGAACCTTATGCCTACATGGATGGGTTCCGCATCTTGACCTTCGGGCTCCCAAGTTAGCTGCACCATTTCTGTTCCTTCTTTAAGGGCATTTTTCAAGGTCTCGTCGTATTCCATCTTCAACAGCTTCAGGAAATGAACAGTGTATTCTTCTCGAGATCCGAACTGTCCCCGCACAACTATGTCTTCTTGAACTGTTGATTCCGATTCGCTATCAGAATCTGACACTGCGTCTGACTCATTCCCGCTCTCCGACATGATTGACAATCGGCATCATGAAAGTTCAAAAATACAATTTCATCACTGCTGGTTCTCATCTCTCATGACTTAAGACATTTTGCCTGCGCTCTCTAACAAAAAACTAATAATAAACTAGTAAATTCGCAATAAGACAGAACAATCTAATTTATGGTATTCAAGTCTTGCAAAATAATAATTTACTCACCTTCGTATTGCACACAACAGTCGGCTCCGCTCTATTATTGGACTCGCTCACTCCCTTTCACTTTACTTCTTCACTAAATGTCAATTTCAAACTCTAATTTTATTTCTTTTTCATTAAATTTTGCACCGATTTCCTTCATATATTCATTCCATTTAATCGATCCGGCTACATGAAACTACCAACGCATACTGCTTCGGCGTCAGCTTTTCTCCCTCTTTATTGTTCCTTCATGCTCGCCAACAATCACTCTTCGACGTATACCTATAGCTGCACCTCCTCCTTTTCTGCGCTAGCGCATGAATCGCACTGAAACTTCGTTCAACCCTAGTTGCAGATCCTATCAAGAATAGCCTCTCCCCGTACTACTGTAGCCCGCATGCATTCCTCCACCTGCATTCCTCCGCCTGTAGCCATCAGCATACCCTTCAGTGATCGTGAGCGGAGGAGAGTGCACGTGCTTAGTGAGCTCCCACTTTCATTCAAATTAGCAAAGGAATTAATTGCTTTAAAAATCTAGAAAAACATTCACAAAATAGATAAAAATTAACTGGAATTCAGTGCTTACAAAAACCCAGTGGAAAAATTGAGTGACTTCAAAATTTTGAAGAGAAGATTAAACATCATAGCCCTACAGAGTTAAGAAACTCCTGGAATCCGAAGCGAGGAAATTTGCATAAGATAAGTGAATTTTTTTGTAAGTATATGTCCGCCCGAGCGTACACAACCCATATTACTTGGCTTGTGTGATACTGTCACCCAATCTCCGGATATGTCTAGACCGGGAATGCCAAACCAGACCCAAGGCGAGCAGCAAACACAAGGCAAAAACAAGAGGAAGGTATCATCTGCAAATACGTCCCCATCCAAACCCGTGAAAACTAGAAGTCGCCAAACCGCGAAATCAATGTCCACGGGAACAAGTGAGGACGAAGCCCCGTCCTGGGCAGCTACTCATCAACCAGAACAACAGTATAAAGACAATGGATTCCATAGAAGCACAGATAGTCGCTTTCCACCACCTAGCAACGGAATTGAAAGGACTTCAGAACAAACTGAGAAATATTTCCTCAAGTTAGACGAGCATGATACAGAACTAGATGATCTAAAAAAACGTGTTCTATTTCTAGAAAAGCAGCAACAAAACAAGAACATCGTAATGCGAACACATAAAGTCCTGCCAGATAAGCCACTAGAACTGAGAAAGCACGTCGGCAACCTTATCCAGGAAGAACTAGGAATCCAGATAAAAATCAGCAACTGTTTCAAAATTTCAAAGAAAATGCCCCAAATTATCAAGATTGACCTGGAAACTCAGGAACACACGCGGGAGATATTCGGAATCCTGAAAATCCGGCAACGGAATTCTTTCAAACTAGATGACGACCTCTCTAAAAATGAACGACTGAAAAGGAATAAATTGCTCAAACTACGAAAGGAAGCAAGAGAAAGAGGAGATGAAGCAAAGCTAGTTGGAGACAAACTTTTCATGAATGTGCTACAAATTGATGTCAACCTTAACAACCAAAAACTAGGATACTGACAGACTAGAGACCTCTCGGCCCTATCTTGGAACGTCCACGGAAGCAAAGATAAGCTAAATGAAATACAACTAGAATTATATGAATATGAACCACTATTTTTCTACTTACAAGAAACCTGGGTTATTCAAATGGAATGCAGCAGGTTTCCGGCTTAAAACATCACACACTCACCGGCAACTAGAACATCGGCAAGAGGAAGAATGAAAGGTGGACTGATAGTCGGAGTGAATCAGTCCATACCATTTGAAACAACCAAACAGAACGAGTGGTGTATTCACATAAAACTAGATGAAAAACAAAGTTAAGATACTTGGCTCATTTTGCAATATTTAGACGGTAAAATTAACACCAATATATCTAAAATACCAAATTACGTTTCCAAAGTAAAGAAAGCTGCAGTAATTTTGATGGGAGACCTAAAGGCTAGGACAGGCAATAAGCAGTTACAGCCAGGACTAACTCATAAATCAAAAGACAAGTGTACAAACAGCAGGGGCATTCAACTAGTCGAACAATTTAAGAACAAAGACTTCTTCATCTGCAATGGCAATATACAGGGAGACGAACAAGGCAAATACAGTTTCTACAGTCATAATGCTAGCGTAATAGACTATTGTATATTAAACTAAAAAGTACTTAAGTTAACTAGCCAGTTCAGAGTAGCAGAATCACATGTCTCACACCATAACATCCTAGTCTGGACTAGTTGACCGAGAGAAAAGAATCTTAAACAAATATGCAAATGGGATCCGCAAAAATCTAAACAGTGCCAAAATCATTTACTTCAAATTTAAATATATCAACTAGCGACAGTGAAATAAACTACCTCAAATTTTCTAAGGCGATAAATTCAGCTTCAAGAAAAAGTGGAATGCTTCAAAAAATAGATGTAAGTGAAACAAAACAAATGGTCCAATGCTGAATGTCACAATCTTAAATAGACACTTAAACACCTAAAGAAAAGAATATCACAGCTTAATCGGACGAATATAACCCCTCTACTAGAACAAGTTAAGCTAAAAAGAAGAGAGTACGCTCGAGCTTGCAGGAAAGCTAAACAAGAATACAACAACACAGATTTAACATAGTCAAACAGTGCCAAAGGAGTGGCTACTATCAGTCATATGTCCAATATATAAAAAAGGAGAAAGATGGGATCTACTTATACTAATCAAGCTTTTCACTAATATTCTTATTTTCCGTCGGAACTTTTCTTAACATAATCAAGAATATTTACGAGAATATGGCAGCAAGTGTAAGACTAGAAAAGAAACTCAATAAAAGTTTTGATATAACTCAGGGAATTCTACAGGGTGAAAGCCTGTCTCCGACTTTCTAGAAAATTTTTATAAATGAAATTGTTACCCAAGAAATTACATAGGTATCTAGGATACGTTGATGCACATAATTAGAGTGCACAAAAGCACTGGAAATATTCCAATGTTAAGATCGTAGCAATACGACCAGTTAGGAAACTCAGGGTCGCAAGGTTATGCGATAACTGCAGCTGAATAAATAGGTCACAATAGTGGAAGTGTGTGACGGATGAGTTACAGATGTTAAGAACCAATAGCAAGTAAGAGAACAGTTAAGGAAAATGATACAATAGCAGTACAATAGTTATATTTGCATAAGTGCAGATGCAATTGACATAGTTTTTAAGAATATGATTGGTTGCGAATGGGTGTGCAAAAATATGATCTAATCGAATTCAGTGTATAAGATTTGTCATTTGATCCTTCATCAGGATCAGTCGTGATCTGGCGTTTCATACGACACCAATTTGGTTTTCTCTGAAATTAAACTTCGGTTTTCATTGGCAATATACTTTGCTCTATTTTGTTCAAGTTCTTTTATTTTCCTTTCTCACATTCCTCAGCCGGCATCAGAACCCAGGGAAGTGTTTTCATAAGTCCGGATCTAGCCTCGTGCTAGAGCTGGCTCATAGGAGCGCAGCGAAGAAGTTAGAATCTCCAGGGAATAATATTTTCGGGATCTTTAACGCTAGTGATTTAGAACCGATTACTATAGAAGAATACAAAATACATCTCCTCTTGTACGCAGACGATATAATCCTAATAAGTAATGATAGATATGTCCTACAGCAAAAAATTGATCTTCTTTATAACTTTTTTCTAGAAAATGACTTAAACATCAATTTGAGCAAGTCAAAGGTAATGTTAACCAGGAAGGAAGGTAGATTATCTAACGAAGACGTATTCTTTTGGCATGATAAGTATATAGATGTTTTCAACGATTACAAATATTTGGGTGTAACAATAAGAAGTACTGGGAAATTTTGCAAAACAGTAAATAGCTTTATAGAAAAAGGAAAATTGGGTGTAGACGCTCTGTGGCCATTACTAGTTCGTAGCAAAATACCAATGTCCAAGATACAACACCAACTGTTTGAATCACTGTCACTATCTCTAACATTATATGACGCTCACGTTTGGGGTTTAAGGTCCCTAAAAGAATTCGAGAAACTGCATGTATTAACTGAAGAAATTATTGCGACTACCAAAATCCACTCCAAACTACATTGCAAGACTAGAATGTAACTCGCCACCGTTAAAAGTTAGAATTATGAAAAGACTGTTAAAATACATTACTAGCATTCTGCTTCGTAGTGGTAGCAACAAACTTTTAGCTTACTGTAAAGATTATCTATGGAAAATGAAAGGGGAAACTACATGGAACTGGGCCAAGCAATTCCACAGTATACTAGAAAATTACATTGAAAGAAGCACTGGGAATAGTTCAAGTGCAGACTTGTGGCTGCAGTAATTACCTAAAATAATTTCCAAATACCAAATGAGTTGTATTTAGGAAGACTTAAGCAAACTTAATACTAGCCGTATTGCATCTTCGTTTAGGGAAAGCAAGATTTTTGTGAGATTCGAACCATACCTTTTTAGCCAATTACCATTAAAAACTGTAGCAGTAATCTCTTGAATAAGAATAAACTGCGATACAATCTACATAGAGAATAAGGTGGTGTTTCTGACGGAAATATGTCCTATTTATCAAGAAAGTCAAAACTGGAAATGGAAACATTTCTTTACAGACTGTGAACTAACTAGAACAATTGTAGTTGAACACGAAGATCTTATCATGGAATGCAAGCAAAACTGGCTGAATGTAATCAATAGCAACAACCCCTGTTGTTCAAAATGAAGCCCTATGACTATGTAACTCCTGTAGCATAGAGTAAACCTCCCGAGTGTACAACTTAAACTATAGTGATAGCGCGCTTTAGTGGTGAAGATTGCGGCGTGCTATCTGCTGCTTATTTTTACCTCTCGAGTTACATTGTTCATTTCCTGGAATTAATACCTGGATTAATTCCTCTAGTGTCTTAGAAGCTAAGAATGTTCTAGATGCCACGTCAGCATCTTGTCGACGTGGTCATTGTCTTCTCAGGAGCTGGAGTCTTAAGTAATTGCACTGAGACGCCTGGCTCTCAGTCGGTTGCGGTAGGTGTAAGGAATAGGTCGTGTGATTTATTATTTTGTAGTCCTTATTATTTTGTTAAACTGGAGTTGCTAGCTTTGTTTAATTAAAGGTTTTCTAGCCATTTTAACTCCAACAGTTTGGGTTCCGCTAATTGTCTCCTCTCATTTCACAGCATCCATCATACTCAAGAGATTCGCAAATTTAGGACGTGAGGGCGCCGAGTCACAAGTCGCAAAACAAGTAGGAGACAGGCGTGGAGTCAGCCCATTTCCAACACAAGTCAATATACTAGACTGTATGAGTTCATTTTGGGTGTAGCGACGCTCCTATGTTATTAATCCTACAATTGCAGAAGCCTTCGGGCTTATAAGCAATAACGTTATTCATTCATTCATACCCATCAGCGATTATTTCGCATATCGATGAACCCCGACGCGCGCTCACCTCTCACTTGGAGGGGAAGCGAATTTTTGATTGAAATCAGTGAACTTGTAATAGAAAAGAAATAAAACTTACATTTTCTACATTCCATACCGCTTTGGAAGTGAAAGCTACTTTCACTCAATCCACTAGGACAGGGCAGATACGGAAGCATTTCCGAGAGAGAGATTTGCTGATAAACGTCGAATTAATTAATCTACAAGACTAGGAATCAAGTACGACTAGAATTGGAAGCAGTTTTAGCCATGATGACAGCATGACAGGGCACGTCACGATACCGGTAACGTTTCCATAGTAGCTTATCGAAGGGCCTTATCTGCCAAATACAATTTTCAATAATACAGATTCATTATTTAAAGCATTTATAACGTAGAAGAATAGGTTCATTAGTAATGGTTAGGAAAGAAACCCAATTTGATGGATTTACAAATGACCAAATTCCCTCGTTTAAATTTTAACCTTGTATTGGTAGTACAAAACCACAGTTTAGATTTCGATCTAGAAACGCTAGTGTTTCAGAATTAGCCTAGGACTTCACCAGGAGCAACAATTTCCTTTACGCTATAACAATTGTTTATCTAGTGAAATCCTTGGAATGTTAGCTACAAAATCTAGCGTTGCCGTGGAGAAAAGGCCCAGCAGATGATGCTTGCTGTGAAACTTGTGCTGTCTTGTTCCTAACCTATGGATTGTAATAGCAGCTTTTCATCCTCTAACCGGTTAGCTTTCTCTGATGTTACAGTTACCGTGACAAAAATGTGAAATTTTGAAAGCATTTCTGCATCTCACTAGCAGATGCGCGCTTTGCGCTTAATATTTCTTTAGTAAATTACCACTGTTCATGTATGTCTAACACTGCAGATAATAGTATTCACTTGTAAGAAATCCCAATTTCATCTGTTCTTGTGAGAACAAGGCATGTACGAATGTCAGCTCACATCAGCTATATTAGGTCATTTACTTAACCGTGTAATTTGAAATCCCTAGGAGATGGGTTATAAATTCAAGCGCGTGCCCAATGTGCCCACCCGAAAAAAAATACATACGATTGATGCATGCAGAGGTAGACTTCCATCGACGGTTCAATGGATACAAAAATATGTTCAAAGAAGCCCGAGACAATTACTCATCATACTTGAGCCGTCTCAAGCCACTCGGTACCCAGTTCTATACGGAGAGTCCCACCTTTACTTCCGTTCCTGGCCGCGGACAGTTATATCGTAGGAATGAGGTTTACAGAGATCCTTACGATGACTTAGCGTTCAGTTCTTGCTATTTTCGAAGACAGCTACAGAACTCTTCCAGCTATGACCCTAGGATCGATAGTCGAATTTCTGACAAGCATGTCGGCTTGCACAGTACTACAACTGTGCACCAAGAGAAAATAGGTCAGCAATGCCGCAAATCCTGCAGTTCTGGGAGCCATAGCCAAAACAATGCCATTGGTTGGCAGCTTCCTTTCGCAGTAGCGCAGAATGGTAACGGACACAGAGGTACAACGCCATCGAAAATTAATTTTCAAGGTAAGGCTCTCTCGGAATGTGCTGGCGTCCTGTGAGAGTCTCCTACTTAATTTTAAGCTTCCACATCGCAAAAGTTCTGCGACCACTAGATAGCTGATATCGGATTTTAGAGCCAGTTCATATATTTACTGGGATGGAAATAGGTTACTCACTGTAAATTCTCACCCCCATATATTCGATCACAAAAAGCTATCTACTTAAAACGTTTCCTAAATCATGAAATTGGGGCAGGATTTAGCATTTTACAATCTATACACGAAATTTGCGTAGATCTTTGTTATAGATCCCCCGTAGCTACTTCGGAAGTCCTTACTTTACATCGCATGATGGTGAAAGTCAGCACCTGCAATTTTCAATGTTTCCCGAACGCTCGAATGTTACCCTTCAAGCTATTCGAACGCTCCATCAAAATGCCGTAATATTTGAATCGTATCTTATTTAGGGAATCGATATCGCTACCAAAATGTCGGTAGCGGTAGCGGTTTAGCCCGGTAGCGGAAAATTCCGCTACCAGAATATTTAGTAGCGGTAGCTGCGAGGCTGGTAGCGGTAGCGGTAGCGGTTTTCAGCCATCGGTAGCGGTAGCGGCAGTAGCGGTTTTTTAAAATTAAAATTTCAAATTATAATTAAAATTAAAATTACCATTGCAAAAGCTAAATTTAAATGAAATTTTGCTTAATTAATTTTTGTTTATGT
>VRMD01000668.1:0-23016 GCA_009872375.1 Sminthurides bifidus | reverse complement strand
TTTTCTGCAGTTGCATTCAAAATTTGCAACATATGCCTTATCTGTGAAAGATAAAAGTATATTCGTTGGGTTGCAAGGCAAGGAATCATGTTACAAATTTTTGGCTGCTGTATTTCAAGGGTATATCGGAGCGGTGGTGAAAGTTTCTGAAAATGTGGTAGAGACAATTTAAGGGGTTTCATAATTTTGAGCCAATTTTGGATTAGTTAGGATGGCGTCGTGGTGGGAATGATCAACTTCATTAAAGATAGTAATAGCGTACAAGCATGTCAAAAGCTACGGACGCTTTCAAACTTACACTCGCTTGTGTCATGTACATAAGCTCTATAAAGAAGTTAGTGTATGATAAGTTCGTCGTGATGATCTAGCAGATAAATGTTCAAGGTCAACCTCTCTATGGTGTGATGATTTGTATTAGCAACTGTTTGTTGGTAAAGTTGAGCAAGTAAAGTAAACCGCCAGAAGTAACCACTTATAAGTACTATGATAATACTTCGTTAAAATCCTTTTGAAACTCCAGCTTGCTCGAACATTTGAATGCTTCTTCGAATGTCTGAAAATACTCATTATCCTGCGGTATACAATTTAGAGCAATTGCTCGTATTCAGGAGTGAATTCATGGACATCCTTACCTACCGGTTTGGATAATTAGCTAATGACTGTAATTTTTGCCATAGTAATTTTTTGACTCTGGATATCCTCAAAATTACTACGTTAGTATCAAAGAGTTTGCATGAATTTACATTTCGAAGATTTCTCATTAAAAGTATGACTTTCTACGGGCGCATCACTCATGAAAGGTAGAAGTGGCTAACTTAAGCTGAACAACCATTGCTATAACGTGATGCGAAGTTTACTTTAAAAAGATATCTTTAAGTATCAATCACTGAATTAATGATTGCGCCTTAACTCATGAATCTGAGCAATTATAAAAATATACAGATCATAAAAGTTATAATTTGTGTCGTTTTTAGTTCCAGCCGGCTGATGAGGAACTTGGCGGAAAAAATGCGGAGGGATAAGCTAAACACCTACATTTCCGAGCTGTCCTCACTAGTACCTATTGTTGCTATGGCGACAAAGAGAATGGATAAGACTTCTGTACTGCGTTTGTCAGCAAACTTTCTGCGCATTCATCTGAGTAAGCCAATTCTTTGTACAAAAACAATAAAAACACTTGCATCAAGAATTAGCTAATTGAACATACTTGCGTGCTTATAGACTTGAAGCAAAATCGGAAACCAAGCAAGAAGTTAGCTCCGGAAGGTTTGGAGGCTAATTTGTCCACAGCCTTGTTGGAGTCTTTGGAAGGCTTCATGCTAATAGTAACTTCCTCAGGCAAGATCGTCTATGTGTCAGACAGCGTGGAGAAGCTGCTTGGTCATGCTCAGATGGATCTAATGGGACAGTCGTTGTATACGATAACACATAATGGTGACCATGATTACCTCAGACATCATCTTCAACCTCCTGCAGAGAAAGAAGATAATGGTACGATGGTGCTGTAATCATAGTTCGTGTAGGCGTGTTTGAGCAAAACATGCTGATTTGCTTCCGACTCAACTTGATGAAATATCCTTTTTATTGTAGCTGATGATGACCAGGATGTGCCAGATTTTATTCCTCGGTCTCCATCGTTTTTTGGAGGGAACCCAGAAGATACACTCTCAGGTTTAACTTCTGGTCAGAGGCGCTCAATTTACGTTCGGTTAGCTGAACGTTCCATGGCTCGTGGTGATCCAACGCGGCAT
Source organism: Sminthurides bifidus (assembly GCA_009872375.1). Lineage (NCBI taxonomy): Eukaryota > Metazoa > Arthropoda > Collembola > Symphypleona > Sminthurididae > Sminthurides > Sminthurides bifidus. The sequence continues at coordinate 21,265 of VRMD01000668.1, read as the reverse complement.
GTTACGGTACATTTGATTGGTATGCTACGTCCACCTCAGAACAAAAAAGATAAGAAAGACGCAGGAACAAAAAACAAGAAAGGTACGTAACAAGATGTCTAGATTAAAACTCATCTTTCGCTTTAGTGTTCTGCCAATCCTTCACATGATTTTGCGTTTTTTACAGACTGTTCATCAACTACTGGTGGTAATGATGAGTATATGCTAGTATGTGTCGCGCGACCTATTAGAAACAAAGGAATTACAGAATTATCTCTGATGGAAGCCATTCAGGACGAGTACGTCACGAGGCATTTGCCCGACGGTCGTATCATCTACTCCGATCACAGAATAGCATTCGTGGCAGGTTACCTAACCGAAGAAGTAATGGGCCTTTCCGCCTTTCACTTTATTCATCAAGAAGATCTCCCCTGGGCAACTGTTGCCAACCGTCAAAGTAGGTTGAAAAGCAACAATACTAAATATTCTCATCACTTACCATTAAAAATTGGAGGAAGTGAATTGCTGTAAGTTGTATCTGAAAAAACACATATTTGACACTGAAAATCTATTATTTTAGTGTTCAGCAGCGTTGAAGGACAAGGTTATAGCGTGTACCGGTTAAAGTCTAAAACGGGTACACTAATTCATCTCAAGACAAAAGGATATCTTGAATTCAACAAAACAACTCAAAAAGTAGAAACCTTTGTGTGTGTCAATACTCTACTCTCGTAAGTTTTATATTCTAATTTCATAAATCAAGTGACATTGATTGATTCAATGAAAATTGGTTCAAAAAATTTGCGATCGGAAATCTAACTCCTTCTGTTTTGTCTGCAGTGAGGAAGAGGGCGATAAAGAATTAGAAAAAGAGCGGGACAGAATTACACCATTTATCACGTTTCAGCAAGTTACTACAATTGCAAGCTCTACTAGTACAAATGGCTCATTGAGCTCAATTCCTGCGTTGCCGGCTCCTGCTATAACAAGTACTGTGACCTCTCAGCAAGTTGTCCCGCGGAATAACACACTCCCATCTAATGAATCTGCGAGCTCAACAGACTTGAATGGTTTGTCAGACCTAACAGTCGAAAATCCAGCAACTGCCACTGCCATGCAGCCCACCGTAGATATCATCGAGTATGAAAACGGCGAACATGAGGTCGTTGATTCATTTGAATCTTGTAACAACATCCTAGCAAACGGTGGGGACTTGCTGCTCGCGACCACCGGTACCGTTGATGCCCCATTGGCGTCTCCAGCCGAAATTACAACTATTTTGATGAGTGATAGCGACGTTGCTGCCGACTTAGACGTAAAACACATACCTGAAAGCGTGGGTCTGAGAAGCACTGGTTATATGACCATGAGCGGGATTACGAGAACACAGGATGTCACGAACTCCAGTAATGGCCATGATCACCCTCGACTAAAACGGCCCCTATCCGAAGTCGATGATATCATGCTAACTTCTAGTGCTAAAAGAGCAATGGGCTCCACTTTTATAACCTCCTACAGCGCCATTCGTCATATGTCTCCTCATGTTACCGCAAAATGGGCAGCAGAAAAGACCATAATTTATGACCAGCACAACAATAATGGTTGATCAAGTGTTCCGAACTTTGTTATTTTGTTTTAAGTTAGTAACAAGCTTCATTTCAATTAGGAATATTTCTAGGCACCGTGAAGCAAGAATGCCGTTTGGGTAGTTGAGGTTTTCGAAAGTCTGATTTCGCTTCTAAATTTCAGCGATTGGGAGCTGCCGTATGAAGTACAGCTACTCATATAAAGGTTATAATCTGTACTCGTAATTAACTTTACTACACAGCTGGCGAAAATGCAGTTGCAATTTTATAATTCTTGTTAGCATATGCATTTTGTAATCTGATAGTATGCGATCATGATATCTTATATCATGCCAGCTTTTGCAGGAAGTCAAAATCTTTTTGATGTTATACGTAAGTAGCGACAATCACATTTTCGTTTTGTTCGGCTATAGCTTTTGTGAATATAGTTTATTTGATTTGAAGCAGTAGGAAAGTCGTGTTCACAAAAAACTAAAACGAACTCGGATTGAGCGTTACAGGTAGATGAATAAGTTTGGCGTCAAACTAGAATCACCGACCAATCACAGTTTTAAAATCACCCATTGGTCATGTAAACCACCCAAAATCGTTTGCGTTTTCCTCTGAAAACTTTCGTAGGTGCGCTTACGTTGGTTGCGGAAAACCTAAGTGGGATTGCGTACTCTGTTTTGGGAATAGGGCGAAGTCGCAAGGATAGTTATGCCAAACGCTTGCCTTTAAGTGCATGAGCAGATAGTGGCAATGATGATTGTTTGGCCGTTCTGTAACAGTTTATGTTCATGATTGAATCGTTCCACAAGGATAGTTAAACGTGAGCGGATTGCATTCACAATGTACAAACATCTCGATGGTGTAGAATCCCTGCTTAGGACACTTATTAGCAGCGAAATAATTGTAAAGCTCAAAGAGTTTACCAATTTCTTTTTCTTGGTCGTCTACTGTAAACGTTTGAACCCACAAGACTGATATAATTAGATGAAGAAGAAATACTAATTTTCTTGAAGTGTTTCGGAATAGTATGATAAACTTACGTATTTACCTGTAATGTACTGCAGCAGCAATGTACATGCTAGAATGTACATATTCCTACGGTTAAAACAATTATTGTAATGTAATTAATCAAGACTGAGGAAAGGCGATAGATGGTTGCTATGTTCCACTAGAGGAAAGAGAGTATTGATGGAACCGAGCTCTGCAGAAGGCTGGAGGTAATGTTTTTTTGAGCCAGGCCAGAAATATGCTTGAAATGTGTTCCTCAGGTAACCATCCAAATTGTGCGGTTGACCTGCAGGAAAAGGCAATTCTGCTGTTAACCTTCGTATTGTTACAAAAACTTGAACATGTTAACTCTTGAAGAAAATTACTAGGTTGTACAGGGAGCCAATCTTTCTGCATCTGATTCATTTTAGTTTGTTCTATCGAAATTTCAATCGCCAAATGTTACATCGTTTCCCTAGGTAAATTTCGGGACGCAGCCGTGTAACTCAATTGTAAGAATGTCCAGTCTTGACCCGTATAATACTGAATTTCAATATGGGGCGCATGATCTTGCAAATTGTCATGTGATGACCTTGCCCTGTTTTATCATGGAATGAACAGCACCACCACCAGTACCGTTTACATCTGTTGGAATATTGGCACTGAGCTTGTTCTCCTTTGAAAATGTTAGTTCAAGTTGCGTAAGTTTCCAATCATGGCAAGTAAAACTTTTTTCTTTTTTGATGTATTTCTGAAGGATTGGTGCATTGTAAAATGGTAGCACCTACAACATATGTTAGCTTTAGTAACATGCTTTATGGATTTCATGCTAATCATTGTGTTCTTAAACGATTTTGTATTCTATCCGTTAAGAAGTTAGGCGCAAGTCAATTTAATGTTATGCCTTTATAATCTTGTATTCTGACTTTCCCGGAACGTCTGCGTAAGAATCGACCTTAACTAGAATTCTGACTCAATGGCATTGGGTGTTTAAGTAATGAGGAGCTCCTAACACCAGCTACACGCTGATTAACGATAGGATTGCCACAGAGCTTGCGTAATTTTATGCTCTTATGAGCAGTAGTTACGATATAATTAAGATAAAACTATCGTTTGTCACATAAGTTACACAGTACAATGCCGTTCGTAAGTACGGTAAACTAAGCAACAATTGACCAAATTGTAATTCACTTCTCACTACATAAGTACAAGAATCAATTTTAAATCATTTTAAAGTATGTTGAGTATGAGCTATGAGTTGTATAGCAGAAGCTTGGCGACTCCTGAGGGCTGAAGGTGTTACATTTTATTTTTTCTGTGTCAAATGGGTAAATGTGAGACATGTGCAATTGATTAAGGCTGATTGAGACAAGCATCCCCGCATGCATCGTTCCCGGAATCAGAGCTATATAACGTACTGCATCCTTGGACTGTCTGATGACGACACCCGTCACCGTTGTGATTTTACCAACTGCAAATGGCCATGTTTGTTAGCTACTGAAAGTTGCCCAAAATGGTATGCATGCATGTAAGTATCAAACAAGTAGGCTGTTCCTCTTGGAAAGAAAGCATCTGTTGAATAATATGAAAAAAGTTGTCAGATGTCATATACTTTCAAATCGTTTGTCTAAGAGTTTCGGAGTACAATTTTTTATTGTTGTAGCAGGAATACGCCTAGAGAAACTGAATGTAGCAGATAGCAGATGCTTAGTAAAGCTCGCCTGAGTTGAACTTGTTATGTTTCCTTATGTTTCCTTTAGCAGCGCTTGATGCTGATTGCATGCGTTGAACTATCGATCGTTTGCATGGACTCAAAGCTTGAAAAGTTTAGATGCCTCGGATAGGATGACCGAAAGATTTAACAGTATGACAAAAAGTTAATGATATTTGCAGTAGCATGTATCCTTATAGTTATAGCTGTCCGCGTTTAACTTGATTGTAAATAATGCAATCTCTTTAATTATGATACAGCTATTTAAAAGAGGTAAGATATCAATCCAGAATATGCTGTTACAGAAACTGATGTCTAAATAATGAAATAAATTAGCGCATGTAACTGAATCGCAAACACTAGCTTCCCGTGAATTTTCGTGACCTTTCTGTAGCTGTGGTAATTGAGGCTTAGAACCTTAAGTTAAGAACAATGGATTACATTTTATTACTTAAGACATGCCATATTAACATCAATTATGCTTTAACTTGACGAAAAAAGTCGCACAACAATTCGAGCCGATGGTGATTCTACGTTAAAATACAGTACGAATCACTCAAAACGCTTTCCTTAACGTGGTTAACTGAGAATCATCCAATTTCTTCATGCGGAATAAGATGCACACATTTTGCGATTTTTACAAACAGTAAAACTTCTGACCGCATAGCACTGAACTATTTCAGGCAACGCTCAAAATAAACGGAACCAATATAACCACCCCGCATGGCCTTAGCTACGTTAGTTTCAAACAGTCGCCTATTGGATTGCAGTACATCAGCTGCTTCCTTGTTCAGAGGATCCTCTGGGTTTGGTTCCTGCATCAAAATAACACATTATTGAGTCTTTGTACAAGCAAGTGCGAGACTTAGCTATTTCGTCTATCGTTTCAGGCTTACCAAAAACAGATACTGCAGTCCATACACAATAGAGTTTATCGTAAGGACGGGCTTCCAGTCTTCACGCAAAATGTTTAGACACACATTGCCCTCTAAATCAATGTTTGGATGGTAAACTTGTGTTTCACATTTCACCTTTGGTGGCTCATGGGGGTAATTGGCTCCTACACGGAAATTAAATACAAAGCGGCCATTGCGATAGAAACCTTCATCCGGACAGATAACCAGCTTGAAGTTTAGCAAATCGTCAGGATCTGGAAAATCTGTTGTGCAAGTTTTCGGCAAATTGAGCTCGTTTAAATCTAGAAAATGCAACAAAAGCAATTGAATACATGTTTAACTTGCTAACCAAATGTATTGTATAAGCCAGAACGTCATATTGAGCGTTACCCTTCATTATTCGCAATTGTGCTGGTGATGACTTTTTCTGCGTTGAAGTGGATGTTGGAACTGCTTCTCCATCTTTCTTTTGCTGCTTGAGTGAAAACAGTTTAATCATTATTCCACTTTTGAATCGAATCTGCAACATAAAATATAAACAATCTTGCATAAATGACTTAAAATGCCCGATGAGCCCTGTGGAGTCACTACATATCAATTATTTTAATTCCGGTAAAATTTCGCTAACACCATCGATCTATGGATATTAAAAGCATAGATTTCTGTAATAGCAAATTCTAAACATAAAATAAGGATCCAGGAACAAAGTCAGCATTGCAGATAGGCACAGATGCGATAGTGTTACTTCCGTGTTTTAATAACATTCTCGCCTCATTTATTCTTACCTGTCGAACTGTCGCACTAAAATTTCAGCAGGAAAAACCGACACTGGCACTTGATTTGATACAGCTGTCAACACCACTGAATTGTTGATAGTCAGACTGTTTTAAAGCAAATTTATTTTAAATCTGTGAAGATCGTTACTATTTTCAGATAAACTTTCTAACGAACTCAAGCCCTCAGCCCGTTGACCAACCATTAAAGAAGTACTTGGACTTCAATAAATTACGCGTTTTAAAATTGAATTTTCTGTGTAGCGAGAGTAGAAATCTGCAGCTGATCTTCGATCAAAATTGATAAATTAATGAGCAACTAAGTTACTCTAATAGACGTCAATCGCTAGATGTTCGTCTGACTTTGTTTTCTGTTCTTCACACGGAGCAGCAGGTAGCCACTAATGCTCTATGAGAGAAAACAATATTACAGCCACACACATCAGCATAATAAGCAGCCTTCAAGTATACTTTGGTGGAAGTCATTAGCATTACAACAGCTTCCTACAGGCTACTCCGTGGTCAATTTGGCTGAGTGTCCATCTTGTGCAAGCCTTCCTTCTGATACAAAGAGATTACGTTTAGAGTGAGATAAAATGGACGGTTGAAATTAGAAATCATAAATGTTTTTTGTTGTTTTATGCGGGATCTCGATCATCTTTTCCAACAGTTTTTGGAATACATTGATGAAAGCTAAAAGTTTATCATGCTAAAATCGTCTAACAGAATTTGAAAATAGTGCCTGATTACTAAAGACTGTAATTAATAATTGTACTTCTTTGTCTTTCTTTGTAAAACTGAAGCTCTATGAATAAAATTGATCCGTCCTGTCCGTAGTAATCGTGTAAGGGCTGGTTACGGAAATTCAAATGAGTTGTACGCTTAATATGTACGTGTTCAGCGTTTGTAGACGAAGCCTGTTTCTGTACTTCACAAACGGGTCGACTTTGTTCATTTTAACTGTTTAGTGCTATCACTTCAGAAGATACCTTTTGGTTCTACACTTAAACTAAACAAAGAAAGTTGGAATTGCATGTCCAGTTATTTTGGTTTTGGGTATTGTAAGTTTCTAAGTTTGAACAGTAAAGAATTTTGAAATTGCAAGTGAAATTTTAATTGAGCAATTATTTTTTGATCGCAATGCTGTATGCAAGAAAACTTGACCAATATTACTAAAATTATTTTACAGTGGTGTGGAAGTGAAGACTGCGATTTTATCGCTCGCACATTAAGGAGGTTTTAACTTGCTGCAATACCAAATGCTGTCCTTGCCCGGTACAGATTAGAAGAGTCACCGGCGTGAATTTAAGGTATCGTTCCTCTGAAAACACCATTAGTTACTTTGAAGTTTTTAAAATTGCTGTTCTTGAAGTCACTCTTCAAATTTTATGCAGGCAAATCATCAGATATATCACTTTTTATTGCTTAAACCAGAAACTCGAATGAACTTCGAGAGTAATCATGTTTAGTACGGTACGAATGGCCCTTTCAAGGGCAATTGGCACTCACCTAAGCGTTCAACTACCCTGTGAAGCCTCTGTTAGGACAAGCTGCGTAACTTCTGTGTTCAGCAAAGCCGTCCTGACCCCTCACCGGTTTCCTGTTGAAATTCGGCAACTGTCTACTTCCTGCGTTGCGTACGCTCAAAATCATGAAGACTTTATTGGCCCTAAGAACTGGCCTCAACATAACACCAAAATGTATCCACCACAGGAGCCTGGCGAAGAGCGTCGGAAAGCGGTATGATAACTCGACAAAGTCATTAATCAGCATAGTCAAGATAAATTTTTGAATGAAACTGATTTGAATCTCATATTATTTTCAGTATGTTTGTCACATGAATCTGAACTTTAAGTACAGTCCGGATAAAATGTGGTACGTAGCGTGTCTGGTGAGAGGCATGAGCATTGACGAAGCTATTCGTCAATTAGATTATGTGAAGAAAAAAGGAGCGTGGATAGCGAAGAAAACTTTGTTAGAGGCACAGGATATGGCAGTACGGGAACACGGCGTTGAGTTTAAGAGCAACTTGTGGGTTTGTAAGTGCGTTTTTGCTGTCTATTCAGTCTAATTTTCATTTGCGAACCTGTAAACTGTGTGACTTACTTGAGGTATTTCATTTCGTTTCCACTTGTAGCCGAATCATTCACAACTAAAGGTTTGGTCGTAAAAGGATACAGACGCCACGCTAAGAAACGTGTGGGAATAATTAAATACAGATACTGTCACTATTTTTGTACCCTGGAAGAAGGGCAGCCACCCAAAAATTACTTTCAAGATCCTATTCGCGATGCTCCAACCATGCTAGAGGAATGGATATCAAAGCGACGTCAGTTACGAATACCAGCAGCGCTTTGAGTAGGGTTTATTAGTCGTATTGAAGTTTCTCGCAGATTACAAATAAAGTATGAATAATGAGTATTTTTGTTTCTTCATTTAAATTAGATAATCTTTTCGCTGTGAGTTCTTTCGGAAGTTAGTGTACGATGACAATTGTAACGACATGGAAGCCAGAGAGGTTGTATCAAGACTACTGTCCTTCGGTAAAAGCGTTTTAGCGAGATGCAAGTGAGATGCATGAGTTGTCAAAGCTGACACTTCTCACGTCAAGTGCGGCATAATTATTTTGTTCAGAGTGAAGAAGGCAGGAAGTATTCCTAAGCTGGCTGAACAGGCTTTTAATGGATGGAGACTCATTGCAGTAGTTGCTAAGGCAGCTGCATCTTGTTTCAAACATGAACCTTTCATCAACGTCTCGGCACCGATCCTCCAATCTTCCAGAATCTGGCATGCAGTTCCGATGAAAGTGAATCAACCCTGGAAACAGAGAAGGTGTTAAATCAGTCATCGAATTTCTTGGCAGGGTGCAGACCAGAAGTTTAGTACAATGTCGCTTATCGCCATTTTCCATGGGTCTGTCAAACCAAACTTTTTTTGAATTCCTGGTAGTAAATACTTTGACTCAAAGTTGTACCACTCGTTGATATTTATCAGCGTTAAAAAGTGAAAGTTTAGCAATTGCTTTCTACCCTACTAAGAGGGAAAGTTCTCTGTGGGATGTCCCACGTATGGCAAGCAAGGGTGTACATCATGTCAGAAGCTTCGATTTGCTTCGTTGCACCACTATGCACTATACCCCCGGCCGGAGAAAATAGGATTTCCTCTCTCATGTGTGTGACTCTCGCACGACTTGGAGGGAAAGAAAGCATGTCAGGCAAGTACACGCCTTCGTTCACAAGATTTTGATTGCAAACGTGCGTGAAAAAACGCTCTGTTCTTCCTAACATTAATCGAAACATAAAAGGAACAGAGCTATTTCTAAGATTTTAAACATCAACCGATTCATGGAGTGCTTTGGCAGCAACATGTCTACAACCAGGGATAATTACAAGGACGTGGTACTACATTCCCACATGCAGAACGAGCAAAAATTGGCACAATAGCACAGTTGATTGAGTAGATTGTGCAACAATGTACATTATTGGTACGTCGGCGCGTGTAGTAATGCCAGAACCAGTCTCGGTACAACATGTAGTAAGTAGCAGAAACAAAATGAAGACCTGAGACTTACTTCCGTTTCTAGATTCACGTAGAGCTACTGTTTCGCATCCTGTGGAGCAGCTGACAGTATGTGCAGCTTGGGCCACGAAGTGATTTGCAGTGCAGACATCAGGTATATGTGTCTCGTTGAAAACAGTTTGGGGACTGGACCAAGAACAAACGTAACACGTGACGGTGGATCCTCCTACGTAAGAAACAGCTTCCCAGCTTCCTATCCCTGTGATCGCAATTAGTGCGAACAAGAGTTTCGAAGAAGTGCTCTTCATCCTGCCGCTGCTCAAAGTCACAGCACTCGGCACTGGTATAGTTTCAAGCAGACTTCAAGGCTGAATAACAATCAAGAATACAAGCAAAGAATGATATCAACAACACTCGAGAGAGTTGAATGCACCCTTATTATTATAACTGAGTACTGAGTGAAACTACGACCAGAGATGTTTTCCCCTCTAGAAAAAGCGTAAGTTTTCTTCCACTTTTCACCTCTTCCACCAGATCACTAGGAGCTGCTCATCACAACTTCCGCCTTCTGGTTTGTACACCAGCCCGCCCGAACCATGTAAGACCACCGTTGGGGAAGAGCAACCACGATTGCATCAGTAGAAGTAAAAGCCTGCTTCAAATAATTCGGAACAGGGTCTGCCAGAGCCCGATCGATGTGGATAGCTTTACCGAAAGCAGGCAGAGTAGAGCATAAAGCGTTGACATCCGTGGCACAGTTTACTCTATTGCTTCACTTGTCGTACTTGCGTTTTCCCTCGCAGCAGCTCCAGATTTTCCCTACTTTCTCCTCATGGCTTACCTATCTTGCATGTTTCCGTGGCAAGGCAGAGCCAGACCATCCCGTGAGCAGAGCTAGTTACCTTTTACTCTTTTTCGTCATTTCCCTTAAATATTCACTTCTTTTGGTTTACTTTTCGCAATTCCTATTACGAGCCAAACAGTAACGCACCAGACGAATCCTTCGGGCTCGTTTCGAGAGTATGGGGACGTGTTGTACCAACCAAGCTAACTGAAGACTGTTGCTGGCGGGTACGTTTTCCAAATAAAATCGAGTCGTACCCTGCACTTGGTTTCACCAAGGTGGGTGTAGCACCGGACTTGTCATAAACTTTTGCTTTCACTACCCAATTCTCAGCTTTAATCATTGCAATTGAATAGCTCGGTGCTTAGCATGTGGCGGAAAACAATTTCTAGTGAGCATCACCACAAAACCTTACGATCAACTGCATTCAGTCTAGCCATGCTAAAGATCGACCCACGCCCTGTTCTTCCGTGAAAACTTGGTTGGCTTTGCAGTCTGGAACATGCTTCCATTTATGTCTTTCTGGCACTTCATATGATGATCATTTCATGGCAAACAAATTTAGCTCAAGTTATTACTAGAAAAACTGCCGATCACGAAATACACCCCGAACAGCAGATTACCACGATTGTACCGTACATGCTCAGTTTGCTGACCAATAAAAAATTCAACTTTGCCATTAAACTGCACATGACGCCTTCCTCATTGTTTTACTGATCCCTTTACGGTCCACCCTTCACATTGACCGTGAGCTTTAATTGTGCATGCTCCAGGACCTTGCCCCGTACCAGTTCCAGGAAATTGTCCCTGCCCGCTTCTCCTACCTCTTAAGTGCCTGTCCCCTTGCATGCTCTTTGCACACATTTACCGTTCTAACTTTGGTTAGCAGCCTTTTAGCCGATTTTGGCCTCGCCCCGCTGCTGCGGCCTACGTGTTGGTTCGAATGCCACCAAAATTGATCGACTGTCTAAACTCAGTAAAACCAACAATATTTAAGGAAGGGGTCAAGCAGTCCCACTGGCCCGAATTGATCTTGACCCTCGAAATCGGTCACAGGTCGTATTTGACACCCATTCGAGTCCTTGCTTTGAGATTTCTCGATAGATTTTTTAAAGATTTTGCCTTACCGTGACCTGGTTCATGTTCTAATCAAGGATTAGCTTACGGAACAATTATGCTGTGTTCAGGGACTGGATTAGTTCTAAAAGTTAGGTAGGACGTTGCTTCATCTTCAATTCGTCCTGTTCTTACCACGCGTGGCTCCACAGTTTCCTTTTTGGGGTGGCTTGAGAATAGATTTCTAGGCCAAAGAGGTAAATACCCATGTGCCTCTCGGCTGTTATTCTTGGTACATGGACTCCTATTTAGTTTCGTTGAAGCAAAAACCTCATCTACTGGGAAATTTTCAGTTAGAGAAAGTCGGGGAAAGTTCAGGGATGGCGCTGCTCGTTCGTTCTCAGACTTTGGACCTCCGCAATTTCCACAGCAGGTTAAAGCTGTAAAACTTTTCATTTTCTTCTAGAGCCGTATTTGCTNGTTCAGGGATGGCGCTGCTCGTTCGTTCTCAGACTTTGGACCTCCGCAATTTCCACAGCAGGTTAAAGCTGTAAAACTTTTCATTTTCTTCTAGAGCCGTATTTGCTCCTGGTTTGGGAAAGTTTGAAGAGCGAGCCACAATTCACCAACTGATTCTGTTAACCTTCAGACGAATGACGATTTCCGTCCGCTTTGGTTCATAAACAAATCTAATTCGATAGAAGTAAGTTTGCTGTGAAGACCAATGCCGGAAACGAAATAGCCGAAAGTTGAATTCAACAGTTACGCTGAGTCTCAAAATTTCCAAGGCTGTTTCTAGAAAATACGTGTTTGCAACATTAAGTGTTTGATACTTTAGTCCCTCTTAGGTGCAAAATGCAATAAATAATTTGGTAAAACTGCAATAAGTCGGAAAATGGTTTATTTACTTTGAGTTCAGCAGGATGTAAAATAATGTAAGTTGATAATGTTTGAGTGTAGTCTACCGATACAGAAGATTATAGAGGTGGTTGGAAAACTACTTGAGATTGTGCCCTCTGACATATACTACAGTTCAGAGTTGATGGAAATTAGATTGAAATCTCTACTCGATGGAGAAATCGCTAAACGTGTGCATGCAAATTAGAGTAAACTTTCTCCCTCGCTCCCCTCGCAACATGTGTATATTTGGATGCATATTTTAATAATAACTACTTGGTTCAGGTTTACGTGCTAAGAGCATAAGATACCGTTAAATCACTATTATTCTGTACATGATTACAAACGTCATTCTTCGCTACGACAAGGTACATCAATAAACAGACAGAGTCCGAGTGCTTCTCCTCTCTTTGTATAAATAAATCTATGTTTGCCGATTCTACATAAACCCGTCCAGGATTCTTCCATAACAATCAACAAATACATGAGCCTGGAATCCTGTCAGCCGGCGTCATCTCAAAAGCTCCATTGTGGTCAGCAGCAGCCGTCTGTCCACAATCGTAAATAACAGAGACAGTATAAGAATTATGAGCTCCCTCACTGCTACATGTTTCGCTTGACAAAATTTCAATTCATAAATTTCCTGTGGTTGTACAATATGAGCTCGCAAACATGGATTAGGAGAAACTCATTCATGGGATTCCCATAACGGATAGAGTGTGTGGATGCAAGACATATTCAAACGAAAACATAAGCATTTGCGGTAGATTGCAACTTGGAAAGCAAAGCTTTTAGCAAAGAATCAGAACTGGGGTTCGATGACAGCCAGCGATAATTTTAGCCGTTTATTTTCGCCCAGGTGTATCCATGCTTCCGAGGTAGTAGCCCTCTTCGATTGCAGCAACAGCATCCCGGTAGTCACACGAGTGTGAAAGTCCAGCGTTGAGTAAACAAGTTTTCTTTGTTCTGTGAAACAAAAATGTTTTATGATTCACTTGATCAGCTCACTGGATTTATGTATTTGGTCTAGTGAGTCTCCAACCGGTCGTTCAAATGTTACAAGTCACGTCAAGCTCGTTTGTTCAGCTCTGCCGAGGGACTGCGATTACCGGGTCTAGCACCAGTGAAGCGCTCATCAGTTTGAACCAAGTCAGTCACTTGTTTGGCCAGCTGGTTCCTTTGTGGGTGGTGGTTAATGTAATTTTCTCCAGAGTATTTTTCAGAATGAAGGTTTGCGTCATTTTACAAAATGTATCACAAGCTTGTTAAACTATGGCGACAAGATAAGATATATATACTTGCGGTTGACTCTGGTCTTACCCCATCTCTGGCAGTAGTACCACGTTCCACAATTTTCCTTCCATGGAACATTTCTTGTTCAAACTCTCGCCTTCCCAAGCCACAGGCCATTGGAGCAGTAATGGAGAAGCAACTTTCTCCATTTACAAACTTTCTCTTGCTCCTTATGTGCGACCTTTCTCAGACCACCCCACTGCGCTCATACCCTGCATCAGATGGGATAAAGAGTAGCTCACAGAGCAGGAAGACCTGCTCGCTCAAACTACCCTTTGAACTGTGAATCCTACACACGAACTTAACTTTTGACCCTCCTCTTAGCTTGGCAGTAGTACGATTCGCTTTGAATTGAGACATTTTTCCGTCCTCTTGCAATTAACAAGACGTCCATTGCCAGACAGATTACTCCCCCAGTATGGAGAAATTGGCACTGAGCTTGAAAAATTAGCAACAAGGGCTTATGTTCCCCGAAGCAGTTGCTTAAGTTTGAAGAACGCCTTCAACCGCACAAACTTGGCTAATGCAATCGTAATGAATTTTTGCACATTCATCACACAACTTATCAACGGATTGGGTAAGTTGCAATCCAAGTTTTGCGCTAATCATCATCTCACATCAGCTCAGATGAGCAACACCAGCAGCCGGTCGAACTTGGCCGTAGACAAATTAAACACATGACCAGAGACTGGGGAGTTAAATTATCCTTGTGAACTGGCAGAAAATCATTTACAGATGGATATAAAGTAAGTTTATGACACTCATGGCGCTGGGTCCCACGGAGCTTTTACTCAACTTTATTACAACCGCGACACTGAGTGTGATGGAATTAATTCTTGGACAGCTACCTAATAAACTGAAGCTTAAGTACATCATCATGACGGTCACATGGTTCATTTCACTGGGGTGCAAAATGTATGCGATATGAATGCTCTCATCTCCAGCTTCAATTTCTCCCATTTGCAATTATAAACACGATGATTCCGTAAAAGTTGGGTAAGGCTCGTGTCCTTGTTGTAGACACTGCCTGTGGATCGCCTTCATTGTTGGCCAAGTTTACCTTGAGAGAAAAAGAGCAAAGAGCTCCTTTTTGACACAGGTATTTAACAGGTCTTTTCCTTCCTTTCTGTTTCCAGTTCTCTGTTGCATGGTTCCTATTGCTGGATTTGCCTTATTCCCTATGTTACTCATTAATTACCGAATAAATAAGCCCGACAAGGCTGGGTTTTCACAGAATATTATTTCCTCCAACCCGCAGTCTCTCCGCATTTTCTTCCAGTGAAATCATGTACGGTTCCCAGCTCTCTGATGCATTAGCATGTCAAAGGATGTTCCGGCCGCTGCAGTCTTATTTCGTATTCACAGCTCCAGTTACATGCTGCCATTCCTACAGCCTGTGTTCGAAAAGCGAAATTGGAAAGAGAGTCCTGTGGTCAAAGACGCCTGTTGCCTCGAAACATTCCACTTGTTGGATCGTCTGGGCTGGGACGGGGATTTTCCCCGTTTATACCCTCAAGCGGAACCATCCTTCTTTATAGTTTTAACCCTCTAAGCCTCAGATACTTAGTGTCACTTCCTACAGATTAATGTCAAAATTTTAGGCAATTCCTCCACAGCTTCCTCATGGTCGAAGGAATGACTGCAAGCAATAAGCGACATGGATGACGTAAACAATTGTAGCTGAAATCCGGCCTTGGTATTCAATGTAGACACGGAACAAGCTATGATTTCCGGGGACAATCAGAACAAGCTGATTGTGGTTCTACAGGAGACGTAATCAAAATTTTTCACGTTTCAGTACGAGCTAAACACATAATGGGAATAGTTCCGCGCTTCCAGAATTCATGAGGAGCTGAATCATAGTACCTGACCTTTTTGCCAGTGAATTACAGGCTTATTCTGCTTATGGCAGATGTATAGAAAATAGAAGGGGATTGTGGCCCCAGAAATCCATGGTGGAATTTGCTATATTTCTCTAAAAGAGATCTGTCAAGCGTGAGCTATCGATTCCTTCAATTCCAAACTCGGTGTATTCAACACCCAGTACTGGAACAAGGCCGGGTGAATAGCAGGAGCCACTGGATGGAGCCTATACTTGGTTCAAATTTTTCAAGCACACTAGTGAAAGTGACTACTTGGAGGAGCTAAAAGGTATAGAAATCATTTTAGATCGGAATAAATCCCACAGTTAAGCCTGTTCAACGAGGTGAAAAGAAATTACTTATTCGTGTAAAAGGTTCTGCAAAACTGCTGAAAAACTGCTCCCTCTTGTTGTCCAGTGTCCCGAAAATTGATGGCATTGTTGCATTTATCGACTTCGTATTCATACTCTCCCCTCTTGAGCCAAGTTTAGCAAGAGGAGGTTCTTCTTTTTAGATTTTTCAAAGAATTTCTGTCCCAAGTTGCTACAAATATTCTTACTTCTTTTACAACTGGACGTTTGCGATAAATTATCCGATATGAGTACATTTGCACCCTTTGGCAGTGCGAAACAGACCAAAGTTCCTGTTTCGACATGGGAAAATCAGGTTTATCACTTTTTGGGAGCTTGAAGTATGGCCTATGGAATGCGAAACATGATGGACTTTGTTACTGTTGGTGGGGCCGATCTTATCGAAGTGTCGCATCTGTCCCTGGCTGACAGCTTGACTGGTCAGACAGTCGTCTACGAATTCTTAATGATTGGCCGAGCCTCAATAATTTATTGCTTCACCTATACCTCACATGTAATTTTAATTGAATGAATGTCATGCTTTCATCTCCACTTCCATCAGTGACCCATTATTCCTTGACGATGTGCCGGAGCAGAAGCTTCCATTAAAGCTGGAGCTAACAAGAAGAGCAATTTCCTCCTTCACAAACAAATGCCCGTCTATTCTACTAACGTACTGCGAACACATCCTACTCCTTCGTAAGGAAGGGTTCCAGGTGTCGAATGTAAGAAAGATTTCAATGTATTCCTCTTTCACTCACTCCCTCCCTGAAAGTGCTCATTTGTTGTTACGTTCCTTTTGGAAGATAAATATGTTCCCGAATCAATCATTAATGATCAAATCTTCCAATTGTTCAAACCAAGTGAGGGATTGCTCTCACATGGAACTGCCTTCGAAACTCACGACCTGTCCTTTCAGCTCCTCATCAATTCATTGAGTCATTATTGTTGATCGGGTTGAATGCAAAACTTTTTGCATTAGCTCTCTGCAAATGAATGTTGTGCATATGTGCATGTATCGATATCGGTCTTCTTTCTGTCTCTCGCTCTTCTAACATAGTCAGGTTTTCGCTTCCGACACGTAATTGTGACGACACCTCCTCCAGATCTAATGCACCTTGCGAATTTACAATAGATTCTTACTAGATAGTAGATCTCCGTGGATCATTATCAAGCTAAAAAATATTTCTTTTCACATCTCTGCCTCTCATTCCCGGCGTAATTCAGCCTTACTCCTTGCTTGCCTTTGTTTGATAAGGGAAAATTTCGAGCTTTTCGCTAGCACAAGAACACGTAAAGAACGTTTTTAGAGTCTTACAGTACCCCAAAAAGTCCGCCCTGACGCAATTATAGAATGTTATTAATTATTAACTAATTATAGAGAGAATCGTGTGCTGAACCAGTGGCTATCACCATTTTCAATGCAATGGTACATGTCCTAGATCTACCGATCATAAATCCTAAGTGTTGACAGCTAACTGATGAATAACCGTTAGAAACGTTGTCCTGATGATAGTATGCTGCAATCGTCATGGTAACGGTATGGTGCAAATCGTCAATATTCACTACAGTTTGGTCCCACGTCCTGTATCTCTTATGTTCTCAATCCAGTGTCATTGATCTTCGCATGAAAATCTTTATAAGAAATTAACAACTTACCTTATTCTGTCAGAGCTAACGGGGGCTGCTGCCATCTTCTCCAAGAGGGAAAGAAGGTACAATTGCATCATTGCCCGAGATCTGGCATTAGATGGGATCTCCACCCTGAGAAATATGAAAATTCAATGTCATGACGTACCTTTTGCCAAGGTGAGCAAACATGTGCATTTCGCAAGCATGTCTTTGCCCGTTCACAATTTATGGACAGGCAAAAGAAGTTCGCAACCTATTCATTATTAAAGCTGTATATTCTAATTCTACAGGGTAAAATTCAACTTGCGAGGAAAGAAACGCTACCGCACTACCATGCATACTGGAGCTGAACGGAAACGCTAAACACGTACGAAATAAATGCAATTTGTAACCCTTGTGAACCAACGGAGAAACCTTTTAGAGACGATGCTGAACTATTCTGTTTTAAATCCTCTTTCTTTATTCAATGTGAAAATTCCTGCCGACTTTTCTAGCCGGAACTCTACCTCCAGGAGACTCACGGGTGAAAGTGTGCTTATTTTCAATCCCAGCATGTGCAAAGCCACCTTATCATCCTGGCATAAATGATTGATGCAGCTCTTAATTAGCCCGGGGCACAGGTTCAAGAACAAGTGCCGACTACTGACACAAAACTCAGGGCTGCCGTAACGACGTAAGTTTGCTCAACAAGTGACTCCGTTGCCATTGCATGAAAAAATTGGCTGGATCTGACTGCTCCCTGAATGACATTCAAAGGCTGCTTTGTGATTGAGCGTTTAAAAGGGCTTTAAATAATTAATTTCGTGCGAGGATAGACATTTGTGTCAGACTTGCTTTCATAGAGTAGCATCTGTTGTGGGCTTACAAAGGATTCCTAATACCCGCTATTCCCTCCAGGTAAATTTAACCATAATATCCTGTTGAGAAACCACTTGGTAGGAAATAGCGAGAAGAACACGGCAAGTTAATCAAAATACTTGTTTGAAAAATAGCTGCCATCTTCCGCGCTTAATTATTCCTGCGGTATCCTTACTGTTTTCTTGCCCTCGAGACATTGGCTACCAATAAAACGTAGCTTTAATCTAGTTTCTTCCACCTCCTCGTCTTCCCTGTTATACAAAGAAAGCCTAACTTATGTCCCACGTCATGGCTGCAATTGCCCCCAGTGAAAAAGACTGCGAGGGCCACCCCCACTCACAAGGGAAGTAACTAAAGAAGAACCAAACTTGCAATTGTACTGCAAATTAGCATTCTCCTTGGCCCTCTTTCTTAAAAGAAATGGAAAACAAAGACTTGAGTATACCAAATTGATCTTGCTTGACAGGGGAAACTCGAATGCTCGGGCAAGAGCTTCAGGTTTTACACGCCAAAATTTAACCATGTCTAGTAAAACTATCAGTAGCCGCAGAGAAGATTAGCGCACAAGTAAACCCAAATGTCTCCTCAGTATATTCTCCTAAGCTGATTCAAATTCCGATCGGCGGATTGAAGGAGTAACTGAATTCAAAGTGGCGAAAAGGAACTTCCAACTGATACTCAATTCAGGTGATCCGATTAGGTTTCAGTTGTCTTCTACCGTCACAAAATCAGCAACGTGACAGAAACTTTCGCCCCGTATAAAAAGTAACATTCCACAGTTTTGGACACAAACCTTGAGCTAATAGGCTGATCCGGCTAATGTCAAATTTCTACAGTGACGCTTCATAGCTAAAAGTGGTCAAATACCAAGTTGAGAGCTTAAGTCCCTATTACGCCTCATCCCCGACTGCTAAAAGTCGACGAGTGGTGATACATGGCTTGAACTAGGACGAGAGAGAGCTTATGATCTGGGGTAATCAAGACATGTAGCCACAGAAACCAAGAAAGGTGTTCTAAATACACGCGGCACGTTGGCGGCCTTCACGTTGGGCAAGGTTGGATTGTCAGGACGGTTAATTGGATTTGGAACATGAAGCGATGCATAGAATCTACCCACATGTTTCACTTTCCCCCTTAGCCATTGCCACCGGCCCCAAAAACTAGGGCTTGGGTAGAAGTACATCAAATGTCTAGGTTACTTATGCCAATTAATTTTGCGGGGAAATATGTGATTCTCCGAAGGCAAACTATGCTGGAAATAGAGAGATCGGAGAATCTTATCACGGGCGTCTTTGCCCTGCCTACTCCATACTATATAACACTGGACGAAATCTTGCTTGAGCAACGTGAAAGTGTTAGTATGCTCCTGAATTAATCTATGAAATCAAGTCATGCTACACATACGGTGAGAAAACCCGCTGCTAAAGAATGGAGGGAATGTAAACTGCAACTCCTACTCAGGGTCAAAAATGCAGGAAAGATTTTCCGCATGACGAAAGGGATTCTGACAAGGTGAAACAGAACAAGATGTGTACAAGTTTTTCAAAACTTACCTGTCAGCAGGAATGATGATGTCGCCTTTGTGTGGTGCATTGTCCTGACTGGGGCTGGGGGCAAGATGCCCTCCGCTGGGGTAGGAGGCAACTCCGTTGGAAAAAGTGGCCAGAGCGAGGATGGCAACGGCAGAGATGGTGAAAGCAAGACTGTCCTTCATTTTGATTGAGTGGAAGGCGACGTTTGAAGGGAAGTTCAGCGGATACCTGAAATGCAAACCAGCCATTTGTTCAACTTTCACGGAGGAGCGACTATTTTAAATACCGTCGGTAGCTGCTAAGCCAGATAAGAGAAAGCTTTCAGAAGAGAAAAAGTTCCGGCAACCCACCGTCAGAGCGAGATGAAGCGACAGAGAAAGCGGAGGAAGCGCAACTTGTGTCTTGTCACCTGGAACTGTGCTCAACGATTGGGGTTGAAAGAGGGTTTGAAGCACGATTTAGCAGGAGACTCTCGGATCGCTTTTATAGGAGAGCTGGGTGAGATTGTGTGCAGAGTTGAAGCGCGTCGGTGGAGCGTCATTGGGCGGGTGGAATTCCCCACTGGTGTGTTACTTCTTGCAGTGGCGAAATGAAGCCAGTCTGACGAATTCTTTTATCAATGAACACGTGCGTACCGTGTATACTTTAAGCTGAAATGCAAACAGCACGTTTTTTCCCCTGCCAACAGCCCTCTAACTTCCTCGCCACCACCTGCTTGCTTTTACTTCAATCAACCTTACCCTCTGCACCTAAAATATTGCTTCATCTTGACCCAAGTCCGGCTCTAAATAACCTTCAGCACCTCATTACTTCTCTTGATGGATACGTCCAGCTCTCTTCCCAGCTTTCCCTCCGCCTTTACCGTAGCTCCATTTCCCTGCACTCCGCTCCCGCGCATCTGCACCCTGTCCATCCAACACCTTTTACCTTTCGCCTCAGCCTTTGGTCAGCTGTACATTGCACCATTTAGTGACGACCATTTAGGAACACTCAGCAAACTAAATTTTCACTAAAGATTAACGTAGGTAAACAATGGGGAGCGCTCTTGACCGATACTTTTGCTTTTACAAGCCTTTTCTCAGCAGTTGGACATCGTCTCCCTGTTGTTCCTCTAAACGTTACATGTTTATATCTTTCTGTTGCACCGATGACTTTTTCTTTAACGTTCCCTCTGCCCTGGTGGTCATACTGGGTTAAATGCTCTCTCTGCCTTCATAGTTGGATTGGAACCTTGAGCAACTTTGTACCGTTGGCGACACATGTTGCTCTTGCTTCTTGCATTGTCACTTCTATTAATTGAAGAACTGGCAATGAATCAGCATGCTCCTTACTCTCTCTGATCCAGTGTCACGTTCCTGTGTCGGTATCTCATGTATCATGCAAATTATAGTTGCAACTCAAATGTCCTCATTGTCTACCCTTAACCTTCTCAAAATGTAGGCTTGCTAGGCCAGTACTATTGGCGTAAATTAACCACAATTTTTCCAGTGAGTTTTTTT
>VRMD01000667.1:0-23068 GCA_009872375.1 Sminthurides bifidus | reverse complement strand
GTAGACTTCAAGTAAGTAAACTAGTAAAATGTTTTGGCATATAGTAGTGAAAATAATACAATCACTATTCAAGTGCAGGAATGTCAAAACGTCAAACTTTGGTCGGGCTTGCTGCAGACTGGACAGATCGTAGTTGACAGTTGAAGTGCTGCATAAGAGAGTATGTCAAATATCTAAGTCATATTTGCTTAGTTATTTGCCAGATGGAATTAGTGGGCCCAGTTTCTTCTCTTTCAAAAGCGACAAGTTACATTGACGACACTAATTCTTTAACCTTTTTCACCTTCCTGAGTATGCTATTTTGGAACCGTTCGAAGAATTAAATTACTGTTTGAGATAACGCTACTAGTGAATTTGATATTAGAGCATTAGAAAACTGAATTAGAGACTGTTGAGCATGGATCTAGTTTTG
The DNA here is from genome assembly GCA_009872375.1 of Sminthurides bifidus. NCBI lineage: Eukaryota > Metazoa > Arthropoda > Collembola > Symphypleona > Sminthurididae > Sminthurides > Sminthurides bifidus. Next base: position 22,656 of record VRMD01000667.1, on the reverse strand, counting down.
CTAAATAACTAATATTTCACCTTCGCCCACTACAGTTGAATCATTTAGCTTGGAACTAATATAAAGGCAGGAGAGTGTCTAGTCGTTGGTGTGGGTGTACGGCGCGACTTAACTTATTTACCTCATGACATAACTGTAGCCTTGCTTGTGTTCAGTACAAAAGTTTCATAGGTATTAGCTACTATTTTTTTTAGAATGGCCACTATTTCTGACTATTTTCCAATGACGTTACCAGACAAGCTGAGACGGATTAATGGATTAATTAATAGGTAACAGTTAGCTTTCTAGACGAATCCTAATCCGGCCAACTCGCTGGAAATCTTTGCCAGTTTACATTTGCTTGCATTGCATTGCCGAAAATACTCAAGTCGAAGTCAGAGGCATTAGGCTCACTTAGAGTGGGGGAACTGACGGAAGAAGGTTAGAAAATCAAAGCCGTCCCGAATGTAAGCACTGGAGTATAAGAAATTGTAAAACTGGGTAAAAGATTGAATTGGGGCAAAGGAGAAGGCGTGTAAGAGTCTTCCTTCCATCATTTTCCGTCCTAGGGGATACAGGGGCAATTAGTTTTTGGAGAAATGTGGTCACGGAGGATTGGAAACACCGAGGCGGTCACGGTTTACGGTCGAGGAAGGTCAGTCACAAAAAAATTTACAGAACGATTCAACAAGTAAGATTTTATCTTTAAAATTGGTGAGGAACCTGCACATGCAGCAAATGCTGCCAAGTGGACTTTGCTGAGGCTTTAAGAAAAAATGAATCTTCCGAAGAAACTGCTACTGCAGTCTTGAAGTTCACCGTTTTTGCCACAGAGTGGATGGGGCTGAGACTCGGAATGACTATTGTGCAACCAAGTTTCACTCTACTTTACTTAGACTTTGCTTACGAGTAAACGGAAGTTACAATTCGTTTGCCCATTTGATTTGGATGTGGCAAATGTAATGGCGTTTACAGATAATGCAGATGTGGTCGTAGAAAATATTTTCTAGTGGAAGAGACTATTTCCAGTCTCTTCAAGGTTGACAGCTCATGATGATTTCTTAAAAGTTTTCCCTTTCGTAGGCTGGATTACCGGCTGAATGAACCCCTGTTCCTTTTTTATGTGAATCTTTTCCCTTCCTTGATCTTTCACATGTGAAGATGAGGTAATCGGGGGTTGTTTTCTTGAACTACCAACGAAGGGTACCTCGTAAGGGTGAAGAAGAGGCAGATAGCCGAAAAGAATCCCTTAAAATAGAAAATATTCTCCAACCTGGGTTTCAGACATTGTAGAACTGTCGAAGTGCCCACAGTCATTAAACCAAGTTTCTAACAGGTTGCATTGTTTGAAACACCGGGTTGATCTGCCTCTTCTACCGATTGGGTTTACTCACTTTTCACATCTTCGAGCTAGCTGCCTATTGACGTAGGAAAGTTATCACAATTATTCCGGTAAGTTTACGTAATTTTAAATCTATTCAAGCAACCCAACTTTAAAGAGTTCCATGGACGTCATGGAGACGGAAGTGAAAAATCGTGTCGACTTAGGGCGAGGTAGTCTGATAGCGTACAAGGCAACGGCTCGCGTATATTGAACCGTGTTTACTGACGTGAATTGCATGGTCAAATTAGATGTGCATCAGGTATATGTGTCTCGAAAACGAGACTATGTTGCTCCTGAGGTGCAAGTATTTGATTTTTATTCCCAGGGTTGATGCACAAAGCTTGCTAACGAGACAATGTGAAGTATATTGGCCAAGGTGGAGAGCCAGACATTAACCCTTCGGTTCTGTCTGTAGCTAGGCAGAGTTTGCATGGTGATCATCATGCAAGGCCAATGCACTGGTTAAGTTTAGTAATGAGAGAGAAAGAGAACTCGACTCTACTCCCGTCATAGCCTCAGCCATGCACATAAGTTAAGAATTGCGAACAAGTTGTGTAAGTTTCAGTGAGGGAGCAGTAATTCTGGATTTCAAAGAGAGGTTTGCCATAGCAAGGAGCACGTTTCGCTAAACACAGTACCGGACTATAGCAGGATCGGGGCTTTGCAAAACGATCGAGTCTGGCTGGCGAGTCGTCTGGCTCTAGTGTCTGGGAGGTTGAAATCTGTGAAACTTTTCACCACTGCTGTAACCCTACTCCTCTCTAAATCTATGAACAGATTTAACCCCAGAATGTACATTCCTCGCCCACCCGGTTTGTGGATTTTTCACCTTGATAGATGTTTACGGATTAGGAATGGGAAATTCTGGTCTGGATCACGTTTGCTTGAAATCCTCGACCGAATTCGAGAATCAACATCATTACAAGATCTTTGAAAGTCTTTGAAGACGGCTCAAGTCTGAACTGAGCCAAAGACCTGTGAAATTCTTGCTTTCTTTCAAAGGAAAGTTTAAGGAAAAAACTTTGCTTGTTTATTGTTTGCAGACATCTCATAAGCTCATTTTGATGTGATTTACATCCACTGCCTCTCGAATCGGAATGCAGTTCGTTTTATCGCATGAGATGCAGGCGAGCCAGAGACCATGTGTAATAGTCCACAAATGTCTGCCCTTTCCAGCCGTCGAGCCAAGAGTTTTTTCTTTAATTGATTTACGAGTCCGAATTCTTCCTGACTGCGCTCCCAGTACTTTTGAAGTTGATATGGTTATGCAGTTATTGCGAAATTTATTGGCCGTTGCTATGGCGCTGGTGAGCTTTATGATGTTGGCGTATTCCTAATGGGATTCTTTTACTTTGATTTCCAGGGCTGAGGACTGTCAAACGTAACAGGTTGGTGAATTCTCATTTCCTTTACATCAAGTACCCACGCTTGAAACAAATCACAGCTGGCTTCTCAAAACTCTGAAGATCACATTGGTAAAAATCTGAGTGTTATTCCATACAAAGGCTGAGTCAAAGAGATCGGTTCGATTGAATGGTCCTTAGAAAGAACCGAGAAAACTGAATGCAATAAGGGCGGGTTGAGGGAAACTGGTAAATTGATATTTGATCCAAGTCCTTAACCTAGTTTTTCAAGTAGGACAGGTTATATTAGAGGAAGCGGAAAGACGAGACGAGTTTCCCCTTGTAGCTCAATGTTGAACTTATGGAGTGCAGATTCAGATGCCAGGTTTTGTTCCAAAGAAGACAGTTAAATGATGAAAGGTGGAGAAGTGGAGCTGAGTTGAGTTGAGGACTCTATTGCATAAATGTTTCCTTGTGTTTTGAACGCAATAGTTCTACCATTATTTTTAGATGAGAGGAGCTAGCTGCCTCATATCTAACTCATTACTGAATTTGTCCTACAGTCATAGCGAAGAAAGTCAATTTTTAAGAAGGAAAGATTGAAGCGAGCAAAATGCACAACATAGAAGCATGATCAAAAGGAGTGGGGAGGAACTTTTGCTCTTTTTAAAAAGGGAAAAGAGGAGCGTTTGTTTAAAGCTGGAATGGTGCTGACCAGGGATTAAGAATACGTAGCATAGTAACCTATTGTGAGGTTGTGTTGTGAGCATGCACGTCATTGCGTAAAATAGTTGTAAGCCTTTTGAAGAAGCTGGAGATTGGAAGGATCCAATATTTTTCGTGTACCAATGTATTTTTTAGGGGGAACCGAGGTAAGGTGCAGAGTGCAGTGTGTAGGAAGGACACATTGTGTAATCCGAATGGTTCCGTCCTAAAGGGAACTGGGAATGTGTGCCTTGCGTCTAGAGATGAAGCTCGTTGTATTGAATAATAGCTTGTACCTGTCAATTCGGAAGGGATGGTATTTTCCTTAAAAATAGAAAAAGGTCCCTTCAGAGGGAAAATAAAAGATCAATCTATTTATGGTAGAGTGAGACGATTTTTACGGATAAATCCCAATTTCATCCACCTTTGAGGATTCTTATGTGTGGGGTTAATTTTTTCCCTACATATGAAAGCTGTGTTCACAGTCGAGATGGTCAAGATACTTTTGAGAAGCAAGTCCCTCCCGGAAGTCTTGAGATTCTTATGAAGAATATGTGAGAAGCTCCTTCTTATGTTTGCACTCCAGCTTGAGTTGAGCTGAATTGATGGATCTTATGCGTGCTTGCTCATTGCAGTTGGTCGGATTAGGACTCGTAAAAGCTAGGGTTTGAGAGATCCACGCATAATTGTGGATGGGATTTGATATTTCTGAAGCAAGATGACGATTAGCCAGATCTTGGAATGGTTGAAGAAAAGATAGTAGGACAATTTGCTTTCGAATCAAATTAAATCCGAAATGTTCATTTCGTGCTGGATGAATATGACCTGATGCAGCACTATCATTCTTTTTGGCCAGCAGTAGGCTTAACTATAAAAATCACAAAAGGTGGAAAGTCAGAATTGTGTTAGGAAGCAGACCTGGTCCACTTTCAGATTGAATCGGTACCATTCTAATGGCGGTAAAAATATCAGCAGGCTGTAATAAGATACCGGATCCTTTAATATATCCCTGAGCCGACAAGGGAACGCGTGCCCTGGCTGCCCTTTGGTCATTTGATAGGATTGCAGAAGTGTCAAAATATTGTTTATGCTTGTGATTTGAATGAATACGAGGGACAGCATGAGCTTCACTGTGGGTACATTATCGAGACATAAGGCAGACCTTTGTATACGGATCTGTTTGTAAAGTTAAGCCTGGTAAAGCTTGTTCAAATACATGGCTATGAAGACCGGTGTACGATAGTTTGTTTCTTGTTACAATTGACTCCTGCCGAGTGACCATCCCCTCTCGTCTTTGTGTATTGTTTCCTGTCTTGTAATTGTGTATCGAGGATATTGACGCTGAAGGCAATTCTGTCATGAATGTTGGATGGTGAAAAGGGGGGATCATCTTTGCGGTTCAGCTGCCCTATTCTTACTGGCCTGGTAGTGTAATTTAGAAGTTGTTGTTGGCACGTCCTTCCTTAAGCTTTATCTTGGCTGAGTTAAGTCGTAAATGGCAAGAAAGGCATTGTGCATTGGGTGAACAGCATCTTGAACAAGACAAAATTTGGTGGGGAAGGGAAGTGACAACTTACTTTTCTTCGGAGCTCACATCTGTACTGGTAAAAGCCGTTGAAGTCTTGGTGTGAATAAACTGATTGATAAGATTTGGGTTAAATTGAAATCGAAGAGATTTCTGAAATTATGTGTAGCTTCTGTGGGGTTACAGAACGAGGATTCGGGTTACCATTTAGCGAAGAAACCGCAAAGAACATGGAAGCCTGGAAGTGTACTGAATGATTTGATGTAAAATCAAAATGCCATTTATATGTAGTCTGCTGCAGGGGCGATGAGATGCAGGTTTGAGGGAGCTTGTGTGGAGAGAGGAGCAGATGATTTTGCCATCTCGGTAGAGTTTTAGAGAGGTGGTTCGCGAAAAGTTGTGCAGCTTGTCAGATGGCATTCGCGAATTCCTGATCAGCTTTCTGTTGCTGAACAGAGAGGGTAGGTAAGAGGGAAGCTGGATCGCTTGTATTACAGACATGTATTCGCTCGCTGAGCAAATTGAAGCTTTAAGCTTTGGAGAGGTTTGCATTAGAGTTGTTGGGTTGGAGCCGGCGTGTTATCATAATACTGACTTTGAAACCGATGTTTGAGATAGCTGATGTGTCTGTATTTGATAACTGTCTCGTTACTCAACTCGTTACGGTATCAGAACATCGCCATGGTTTGTCCTGACTCTGGAGGCTTGGATCGCATGTACCAGAACTGGAATTGACGGCTAGCGCAATATGTACACCTTCATGTCATGATCAAAAAGGTGAAATATTTTCTTGAGCGGGAAAATAAAGTTGTGAGGACGTCTTGATTCATAATACATACACATGCATGGATTTCGCCATTGCTGTAGAGAGAATGAGAGACAAGGCAGGTGTGCAAGCCAAGGAAGAGGATCTGACGATGCAGGTGGGTGCGATATTAGCGTGAGTTAATGTTGGCGCTGCTGGAGGAAAAAATGAGACATGGGGGTCGGTAGGTCTGGAAGTGTCTGATCTGAGGTGAGAGCGGCTGGAGCGGGCGATAGTTAAATTCGCATACACAGGGGCTTTGAAGTTACTGATTTCCGTCCCGCTGGTTTACGAGCCGGGGGAGGATGAAACACAGGTGGTTTTGTTCGCTGCCGGGATTGAAGGAGGCTGGTGGGTGAGGTGTGTACAGGTAGCTGGATGGTAATGACGAAGGATTACATGTGAAACTCGAGATGATTATCTTGTGAGAGATAGCCGACTTTTGTTACAGCATGATTGCATTATGTGGCCGAATAAAGAAAAGGACGAGGAGGAAAAATGTGAGGTGCTCTTATACTGTGGGGAAAGAGGCAGACAATTTGATCTTGGTTAGACCAGGACAGTGAGAAAGAGAGGGAAACTGAGGCTGCAAAGGAGGAATGCGAATCTTTGCACATATTGAGACTAGATGGAAGACACTGGCTCTGGTAAAGATTGCTAGGATTGGTCGTAATGCTGAGACTGGATGTGGATTTGATGCAATTGGCGCTTTACTGCCTGGCGGGTTTTGGGCGAGAAGATGAAGACAAGTAGCTCCGAGAGTTTGAGATGCACAACTGTCAATATGATCCCGAGAAGCTCGGAGATCACATTGCCAAACTCCTGTTACATTTTTGTGAGCCGTGAAGATTGGAATTGTGGGTGTCATGTGCTCTGTACGAACGTAGTGGTGTCGAAGAGAGTTGGACGTTACTTGTTTCGGAAATGTCCTGTGATCCTGCGAGAGGATGATGGACGTCGCATTTTAATTTACCGTCTCATACTCAACTGGGTTATTCGTAAGCTTTAAGTTGCAAATATTGTGTTTGTTGTCAATGTCTAAATTGGTAGTGTGATCTCTTGTATGTTACAGCCTTAAATTATATCCAAGGAGCAGCAGTGTTTACTCGATTCCTGCCTCTGGGTGCAGCTTCATACGAGACGTACTGGCTCAGCCCAATAATTGCTTCTGTACCAAGATTTGGATTCAGTCAAGGCGCTGCTTTTTATGCAGAAAAGATTAGGGATAGTTGAAAAATTCTGGGATTCTTTCGGTCTAGTACGTGTCACATGTCTGATTCTCTGACCTTGTTGAACTCAAGCTGAGAGGCTGTTGGCGGGTTACATTTCGACTACTTTATAGTTCAAGTATCAGTTTGAGCTGAGCTGAGAAGAGTCAAACCAGTTGCTGTGGTTACACTTCGGATTTTTAACAATTGGAGCTGTCTAGTCATGTTCTCGCCTTTGTGATCATTTTGCTGATTCGAATCTGGTCATGCAGCAAGATCTTTTGAAGCGCAAGGGTGCAAACTATTGACAGTCCGGGTAAATGCACTCTGATTGTGCAGATTCGTGCGCAGATTAGGAAATTGCACATATGCAGCTTGTGTGAGCCACAGGTTGAATGCAAAGTTGAGGATTGTCTGGTAGATGTAGGAGAGGGAAGCGGAGAATGTTAAAGTATCCTTTCCAGACTTAGGTGTTCGTGCACCGCTGTCTGTCTCTCCCTCTCACCGGTTAAGATTCGCGTCTCGTTCGTGAATCCGTGAGATGCAACCGGCTGATGCAGTGATTGCAATACGTAATGTTGCAAAAAAATGCATTCTGTTCCTTTTGTCGTGCAGACTTCTTCGGCCTATGGGCTGTAAGCGAGTCTGCCTGTTGGCGTCGCTCAAATGACCTTCTACTTTTGTTCCCAATAAATGCTTTCGTAACAACAGACTCGACTGCTGCTGTAGCCGAGGAGAGGATTGAACCAGACGGCGCAGAAATGGGAGACAGGCTAGCGGGTGAAGAAAATGAGTGCTGATGCAAAGGAATTGCATTACCTCGGACATGCACAAGATCCAGACGCTGGTATGTTAGATCCAAATAGACTTTCTTCGCAAGTCTTTTGCATGTATCCTGTACGCTGTCAAGAGGAAGAGCAACGACGTCTCGGATATCACATTAACTTGGTGAAGAGATTGAGATGAGAAACTGCTGACAAGGAGCAGGAAAATGTTATGTGACAATTGTCCCTAGACTGAGTGAGGAGTTAGGTATGTACTAGTTGCTAGTTTAATTTACACATCCACATTTTCTAATTACAAGTGAGCGAGGAGGAATTCGACCCACGAGGAAATCTAATCTAAGTATGAGTACAAGTGCTTTAGACTCTTGTGAAACTAGGAAGGGATATTGACACCCCGAAGCAAACGGGGTGAAATGAAATGTCAAATTGATGATGCTGACAGTTGGTACTTTTATTCGATAAGACGTGTATGTAACTCAATCGGCAAATACGAAGACCGACAGAAATTATGCGTGGGCATTGCAATCTGTCTGCTTCACACCCCTGCCATTCGATGTCCTGAGCTCACAGAGGGTGCTGAAAGCTGCAAAAGTCAGAAGCTGACCGGTTAAGTCGGGATAGGGTGGTTTTATTAGAAATCTATCGTTGCTTGTACTTTAGGACGCATAGTCTGGCTGTCCTCAGTCCTTTGCTGATCTCTAAGTACTAAGTGATTTGATTGAAACAAGGTAACTTTTGAAGCATTGTCTCTGAAATTAGTTAGAAGAAGTTTTTCATTATAAAATACATCCAAATGTTTGAGAACTATTTCGAACGTTAGTTACGTGATCATACCAAATTCAACGCCTGAAAAGCAAGAATCCGGGATTGGAGTAAGGATCTGTGAAAATTTCGGTCCGGAATCTGTATTCTGTTCCAGCCGGGTAGATGGAGCTCCGGTGAGGTCAGTGCCGGAAAGGGTGCATGGCTCAGTTCCGTTTCTTACTTTCCTAAATATTCTGATCAGAAGGTAAGGATTGTGGAACAGCTTTTCAGACTGGTTTTGAACCGGTTTTCGTAAATTATGTGGCAAGATCATGTCAGTCTCTATGAACGATGGTCCGTGGTTAATGAAGAAGACAATTTTCGAAATTAGGTTTGCGACTCGCATAGCTGTTACTGTTAATGAGCGTTGATGTTTGAATTCGAAATCAGTAACATCCACTTTTGAATCGGATTAGGTTTGTGACGTTTGTCGAGCGTGACTAGTTTGTTAATAGAAGCTCTTTAAGATCGTACATGCTAAGGATCTCAAGATGAAGCGTCTACGTTAACTTTTTGCCGGTTAAGTCATTAACCAATTGACAGGCTTGTATTCTAAATCGGTATTAGTTCAAAAGGGGTTTGTGATGATGAAGTGATTTTGAGCCTGTGACGTAATCTCTCTGCGAATGGGTTAGAGGAAATCAATGTACAGCTTTTGTACTCTGTGAGGATTTTAGGCAACCAGCGCTTGAAAGTTCTTTGAAAGGTGGGTTGATTCATTTGAGTGAAATCCTAAAGCTGTAAAGGAGAGGAGAGCGGAGACGTGGAGAATTAAGAGCAAGCTTTGCTTGAAGGCAGCTAGGAGTGTGGATGATGCGGACTAATTACGCCATGTGCATATTTTTAGTAAGCAAGATGTCATCCGGAATACCGAAGTACGTGAAGGCAGTAGGAAACTTATGCAGCAGACTGGGGCTGAAATCGCATGAAGGTTTAAACACGAGCTTTTATGTACACGAGCCAAACATGACTTCATTACGGGAGTTGATCACGAATCCTTTAGGTAAAGAGGTACTTGAAGAGTTGGAGAAAGTGAAGGATAGTGGTGTGGGGCTCGGCAGAGATGATGATCAAAGATGCAGAGAAGGTTTGCACAAATGACATGAGGAAGATTACAGAATGCGGAGTCAGTGTAGGGAAAACATGTAGGTAGGCTAGGTTTATAAGTTTTGAGTGTCTCGTGTGTTCAAGAGTGTATAGTCGTTGCGGAAGATTTGAAAATGGAAAAGTAGTGGAGAATTTAGTGTTAGTTGCTCCTCGCGGTGAGTCTGGTAGGCAAAGGGTGAATCTGGGCTCGAGACAGCTCCTCCTTGTCCGTCTATGTTTCCGCCCAGCTGTATAATCATTCTGGCCACCCATCCTATCCCCAAGCGGTGAACAATAGGAAATTCATCGCAGGCTGATTATTTAGCGTCCTCTCGTCAGACGTACGCAACTCATTTGTAGACTTTCAGTAAAGAGTTGCTGATATCGAGGAAATTCTGTCAGACACATCACCAGGGCTGGTTGTGAACAAGGAAACATTTTCCTTCATATCGCACTTCGCTCTGATTTTGTACTTAATACAAAGTCTGTTCTAGGATCTTATCTCTGTGAGCTGAGCAAACATGCTAGGAAACTAGCTATTGGCTATTTGATGTGCTGAAGGATTCCCCTCGAGATTCACCAGCGGTTCTGGAAGAGGAGAATGTATGCACATTTTTAATTGCCGGCCTTGTGCAAACCGCAAGCTTCAATTCCAGAAAGAGACACCGAGTGTGCAAATTCAACAGCGGTAACGTATCGAAGAAGGGCGTTGAAAAAAGCGAGTGTTATCGTCTTTGTGTTTCGTGATTTTTTCAGTTTTTGTGGTTGCTTTACGTTTGAATTTGTGTGAGTCTGTGAGTTCATGGAGTTGATAACTTCGAAAGTAAAAGTTTCGGATTGATTTTTCATGCAGGGTTTAGTGTCTTGCATGCTGTCCGATAATTTGAAGCTTGTTTCTTGAATCTTCTAAACTCTCAATCTTAAAGTCAGAGGTGATAATTTAAGGAGTGAAAGTGTGTGTATCTTGTTTGTATGATTGCGTCGATTTGTTTTAACTAATTATAAATGGCACTTTGATCGTTAATATATTATAATATCACATGCATAGGCGTTTGGAATCCATGTGGCCAGGAGGATTCAGGACACCGTTGTAGCAGTGATAAGATCTAAGGGATTGCCAAAACTTAACATTGGAGAGTATTGGCAAATTGTAGCTTGCATTGTTGATTAAGTTTTTTAGTGGTGATTGTTACAACCCAGGTGAAAATTGCCTGTATTGTGATATCAGTTTGGTATGAGACATTAGACTAGCAGTTCCGGAAAAAAGTCTCGTGGTAGAACACACAGGGTCTTGCTGTGCAGATGATTAGGTGTTGGAAAGAAGCGTGTTCGGATTCGGTTGACTGTTTTTAGATGTAGCTGTTACTGCCGTCGGCAGTTAAGGGTATTGATTTTGTATCGACGGAAGGATGTGGATTTTTTTGTTCACTTTCTGCTATTTGCATAAAAGGGACACTTGACAGAAAGGGTTACCCATTAGGCGGTAGATTTAGTGCCCTCTTCGAATTCATTATTGGGACGCAAGTAGTGGCAGTAGCACGGCGGCAGCAAGCTCTTACTAAAAGCTCCTGCCTGCCTCAATGTCTGTTTCAGGTGACGGTTTGCTAATTCTGGTTATGTTTTTTTCAATCGATTGATTTGATTCAAAGTTTTTTTCATAGATCACTGAGCGTCGACCCGGCGGGATCGGAGCTGTGGAGCTTGAATGAAAATTTGAATAAGAAAGCCTGATGCACGAGCTAAATCACACTTTCATTCTCATTGTTTAGCGTGCCATATGGTTTAGTACGTGGACGGAAGGTTGTCGTTTGAGGTAATGAAATGGGTAATTCAATTGTTACACACTAATGTCCTTTGAATCAAGCGCATTTGATTGCAATAAGCTCTAGGTTACTCTAGGCTGCGGAAGAGAATTAATTCGACTCGTGAACTGTACACTATACTGGGGTGGTTGGCATGGAACAGAGCTGAAGAACATCTTTATTGAGAGGGTTAATTGTTGGTTCACAGTGCATGGTTTCATGTCACGGTGTTTGCTTGGAAGATTTAGACGCTTTCGGTATGCAAATGAGGCTTTGTGCAGGATCGATCTATTGTTGGAAAAGTTCGATTGATTTTTGACAGGCGTCGGTGAACAGTTATTTACTTGCCGATGACACAAGCTGTTCGATTTTAAACTGGCAGGGTGCAACTTAGTAGTAGGAAACAACAATATGAATTGAGTTGAGCTTGACTACACCGGCAAAGGAACAGGCCTGCGTTTAGTTCTGTTAAAAGCTAGTCTTCTATGCAACAGTGCATTGTGTATGGAAATCAAATTGAGTGATTCAGGAAGTAATCTTCTTGACAGATGCCAGAGGCGAAATTATAGTAGCGGTGAGAGCGATGTACAGTTTCAAGTGATGTAATATTCAACGTTTTCTAGAAATCTCAAGGATGCTCAAGGGTCTTTGATACTGCTTTGGGACTTCATTTACGTTGCAGATTCAGATGTGTTAATGATCTGGTTGTCATTTTTTACCTTGTTCTGACGGAACGGTCCGTGGGTTGACTTATTCAAGGTTGTAAAAAATACAGCAGGGATGGGCTCTTGCGGAACTGACCTTGAAGTTTTCTTGAACTTACTTGAGGGAATGGAAATGAATCCTGGCAGTTCCGTTATTGCTTCGGTCCAAGGAAAAGTGAATTACGGTGGACTTGTGCCCAGACGGCCAGCCTGACACTTACTTGCAGCTCGTTTTCCGCATTCACTGAAGGATTTATTGCCTGTGTTTATGCTTTGTATGGAATTTGGACTCTGTGACTATTTTGTCATACGTTATCTTTACCACTGGAGCTTAAGTAGAAAACGTTGTTTTTTATGCCTACGTGCAACATGTGTGTACGGTATTCTCAAACTAAAAATCCAAGTTTCAAGGCTTTTGGCATTGGACTTGACTGTCCTCGTCTTTTGAAGTTGAACGGGACTTTGTAAAGGTGTTGCACTAAGGCAGATTGTGTGAAAATTGAAGGAAATCTGAAGATCACAACTAGAGGAGGGAGGACCCTAACAGGAAAAAAATTGCCTGATTCGAGTCTTGTCTTTAAGTCCTAGGATGGAAACGTGATCGTGAAATGGCATTTGGTACTGAAAAGACAAGTCATTTGAGAGGTCGTAATTATCTGAGACTGAGACGGACAATTTGAGAGCCCATTTCAAGCAAGATGCTCATATAGAATCGAGGCATGGGGACAAAGTGATGATTGTGAGAAAGGTTCTTTATTAAATTGCACAGCTGATTTGAAAGGAGTCTTTGAAGCTTGTCACCCGTTGATTGTAACGAAACTTTTCGTAGACGAGAGCGAGAGAGGTGAGATAGACAAGTAAAGAAGATCTAATTACAGGTCAAAAAGCTGATCCTGACGATTTGCTTTAGGTTCGACTGTAATTATATCACGAGTTACGGGATAGTGTGGGTTCAATTGTCCTATCTTTCATAGATTTGCAGCTGTTTGCATTCGACGATGAGATTTTATAGCGATATTCCAATTCCAATGCTTTAAATGATTGTATTTGGGCCATGCCTGTGTCTACTAAGAGTCTTAGTCTAAGACTTTTCGATTAGGAGAAGTGTCATGAATCGCTGCGCTGCTGAGAAGCTTTTCCTTCATCAACTTTATGGATGTGATATTATTAACTGTTCGTCTGGTAGTCATTAATGATGGAATGCCTGCGCTGGTCTTCAACAATTTCATGAGTTAGCCTAATGGAGAACGGCTTCCTACCGTGAGAAAGTTTTGGCTGCAAACAAATTTTTAACGTGGATCCTTAAACGACAACATTGGTTCCGGTATGGTAGAAACTACATAAAGTACACTTCCGTACGAGTTGGCTATCAGCCTCCAGTTCGTGAAAGCTAAAAGCCTTAATGTAAGGTCTCGCTGGGTAAAAAATCAATTTAAGAATCCCGTCCAGCCGCGTTCCAGAGTTGAGTTGTTCGGAAGCAGTGGTATGGATTTTGATTCTTCACTATGTTGTAAAAAAAGAACTTATTGAAACTAAGTGGCAAGCGACTGAAGGATGAATGATAGTGGACTTTTTAGCCATATCGTGGGAATTTCTCATCTCATGATTTTTACTTGAGGTGCGGCAAATCTGGTTCGAGGTGGTACAGTGAGCTGTGTGTGAACGAGAATCGAATGTTGTGTATTTTTAATCTGATTCCCTGGTTCGGTATTGAATAGATTAAAAAACTCCAAATATAGTTACAAAAATGTGGAAACCTGTAATCGTAATGAGGGATAAAAAAGCTAGGATGTGTAATACCTCCGTGTAAAGGATCCGCATCTCCCCTCCTGGAAGAGATTTGTGGCAACCAAGGCAAGGTCTTGGAGGGGAAGCGTATAAGGCTTGCTTCGCTCTCGCAATTCAAGGTATCGGTATAGAATGCAAGAAGGGCAGAAAGATTTAAAAGATGAGGGGACTTGGGACATGACCAGGGCCAGGTATGCGAGGGACTTGAGGTTGAGGGAAGATGCGGTATGTAGGATGATGATGATTTGTATCTTTCCTCCTGCATGTGACGCACTGTATGTAGTAGGGACGTGAAGTTTTAAAAAACACAGGTGCTGGTATAGGAAAGTTTGTTAAAAAACGAAGCACCCTCTTAAAATAGAAAAAATCTGTGCATTAGTCCGTTCTCATCAGATTACAATGATTTTTTAGGGTACAAAAGGTATGAGTGATACTTTTGCTTGTCCTGACGGATGGTTATTAGGAAAATCGGAAGCGGATATCAAATAAGGTCAGGGGAAGCGTGTGAAAATATTTTCTCAAGATCCCAAACTGGAATGAAACTTGCTTTTTTATTCAATAATTTGCAAGGGGAGTGGGGAGAGAAGGAGAATCTTTCTACTTGAATGCTTGAATTGATAGAGTATTTATTTATTTTGCCCGAAAATACCGAACACTTGCGTGAACTGGGCGACATGGGAAATATTCCCGAGTGTGAATTTGTTTTTTACCCGGGTCATACAAGAGAATGTCCCGAACTTATTACAATGGCAAAGACCATAAGTTTCCCTTATTTTGTGAATCCGTATGGGGATAGGTCGTGTACAATCATGTGAGAAATGCTTTAAAAAAGTAAAAATTTTCTAGAGCTAGGGAAGAATAATAAGATGAGATTTAGATGTAAATAAGAGTCTAATTGTGGTGTATTCCCCCTGTGATGTTTATATAGAGTCGTGGCATGGGGCACTTGTGATTTCTGTTTTATGGCCTATTTTCATCTCCGAAGAACCTTTGTACGTATGTGGAAGTCGGGCGAGAAGGAGGAGGAGAAACTTTTACTGTCAAAGCTTGAGCAAGTTTCTAAAAAAGATTCAAGTAAGTGGAAGAATGAGGAAAGATGCCGACGGAAGAATAAGTGTAGTCCACAAGAGATTCTTCCTTGGCTAGGGCAGGGTACTTCGTGCCGTGGACTTGCTCAGAGAGACTTATTAGGTTGTAAACTTTTGAGCAGAGCGCATCCTCCACATGTGTCTCTTCTTCTAGCCTGGAGTACAGGCTTTTCCCGTAAAAGCAGTTTGCTAGATTGAGTTGTGGCGGACGGGATGGACTGGTTGGTTGGCCTGGAAACGTTGGTAAGCTTTTTGTATCTTGGAAGACGTGTCATTCCTATCTCAAATTCCTTTAGCTCGTTGTTGAGGTGTGATTTTGTCCTAGTTATGCCAGTTTGGTTGCTAGATAATTGCATTTAGTTAACTACAATGTATCCCTGAAGCTAGGGTCTTTAAATCTGTAGGCTAGGGTCCTGTGGCATGTCAAAGCTTAAACAAGTCAGGATGATTGGTGGGTAAAGGCATGATTAATTCTAACCGGAAGTTTGCTCAAAACGAGCTTACATGTTACAGCTAGATTACAGGGAAAGATCGTGAGTAAATGTGTGGAAGATCGGATAAAATTAGTTCCAGAATCAGCTAGGAAATACTTCTGACGTCGTACTGCTTCTGCGTCTGTGTGCTCCCTGACTTTAGTTCATGTTCTTTTTGCCAAATACGAGACATCACCTCAGCCATGCTTATGTGGATTACGTTAGCTAGAGAATTTTTAAGGTCGTAGTGTTTCCGATGATCTGGAATTTCTATAGGTTTATGGATATTTTTTACGGTGCAGGATTTATGTGACAACCTGGTTGTGAGAGGGGGTATGCGTGGAGAATGGGATGAAGAAAATAGCTTAAAATTGCTTCGGTCAGGCTGAGGTGAGATATGATCCGGTAATTTAAGACGTCAGAAAGTGGTCGAGAATCGTTCATGGTTTGATTCAGAAGTATTTGAACGATGGTTCAGGCATGTTGTACTTGTTGATACATAGCATGTGTGAGGGAATTTGATTATTGTTGAAAGTGCAATGGTGACTGAGTCGAAAATAAAAGATGGAGAGAAACGGCAGGCTATTTTTAAGCTTGATGTATAGAGTTGATAGGTTGTATTATTTGTGCCGGTTACAGTGAATGAAATAATCGTAAGATTCGGTCCTCGCACTGCTGAAAGCTTCTAGGGCAAATGCTCCGCAAGGGGTTGCGTGAAATGCATGTTGAAGGATTTGATACACGCAATGGAAGGGATAGAGGTTCAATTTTTTGATTGTCAGACAGCTTAGATTTCTCTAAGAATAGAAGTTCCTTGGAGGCTGGCATTGGTTCGATGGAAGTTTTGTTCCTTGGAACTTGGTTGAGTTTCGGGTCTGTTTTCATGGTTATTATGATTTGATTTTGATCTTATTTGAAGCGGGTGGATGAGTCTGGACTGAGGAAAGGAAATTTTAAACCCGTTTGTGGAAACAAGCAACAAAGGAATGCGTTTTCCTCTTAAAAAAGGATTTCAAAAAGTCCATAAAGGTTTACGCGTTTTCAGTTCATCAAATCGTGATTACTGTTGTGTAAGCATCTGGCTCTGAAAGCGGAAAAACCTTTTTCGATCAAAGATTTTGTTCTAACTCGTGGATTTCGTGGTGGTAAAGAAGGCTTTGAACTATTTTTTCAAAAGTCTGGACTCTGGTCTAGATTGTAAAAGTTGAGTCTTAGTTGATTACTTGAACAACCGTCATGTCTGGCATTTCTACGTTGGGGGCGCTGCACTGTGCTTTAGAATTGTGTGCCTTCCTAGCGGCCTTACGCAACACAAGGTCCAGAATAGTAGACTGATTCCGTTTAGTGTTGTGTGGGAACAGGTAAGCAGTGTGTCAGCCTGGTCGCCGTTGCCGACTTAAAGCCTTTGACAAGAGGTGTGACGAGACAAGCGGAAAGCTTTTCAGGTGGAAACGCAGACAGTTTCCCAATCACCGGAATTTCGGAATAAAAATGTCGATCTTTATTGTGAGTCCGAAAAGAGTTGCGCTGAGGTCGAGTAGGCATAGAGCAAGCAACAGCTGGACTGGTGCATGATGCAAGATGCAAGCTGTCCACAGTGGTTTTTGTAAAGGTTGAAGCAATGTGTGGAAATTTTCAGGTTCAAATATTCGGTGAAGAGGCGATTTCTATTGAAATGGAACAACCCTATCAATAGATTGCTTTAGGATCGGAGCAGCTTCCCGTCGCATCCGGCAGTTGGTTGCTGCCATTGGTTAGATTGGACGAGCTCGTGCCGAAGGCCTGGGCCTGGTGTTGTAATCTGGCTGAAGGGTAAAAAGAGAAGGGATAAAAAAGGGATGGAATAATCCGAAAACTTGCAGTTCAATAACTGATTATGGATTGCTCAAGCTCATGCGGTTCGAACAAGGGACGTGTGCAAGGGTTGTGCAAGAGCAGGCTACAATTAGAATCGGTTCAGGTCTTTGAGTTTTTACCGATTTCCGTCCATGATTCTGGGTGAACTTCGGGTAGGTAAGCACGAGCCATGACTTCCGAAAGGTCCAAAGGGTTCCTGACGGTGTCGATCCTTATTGATCCTGCATAATCAGCAACAATGTGGAGTACACAAGTAGAGGTGCAGCAAAAAATCTTGTGTCACATCTCATGAATTGCTGGGCTGTGCTCAAAATCTACTCGAGCTTAGGTAGGTCAGGTTGGAAGTTTGCAGCTTGGTTTTGAAGTTGGTTGACCTACCCCTTTTGGCGTTGGGATTTTGTGCTCAGCAGTTGCATAAATGTGGGCTTTGAAGATGTACCGTGTTGTGCTAACGGACTGAGTGAGAGCTTAGTAGTGATAATGAGAACATTCTGTCAAGATTGGAGTTTGTCGGTAGCTAGTGGAATTCAATGTAGCCAATCTCAATTAAAAGTTCAAACTACGTTTCCAAGTTTAAACGCGTGAAAATTTTGAGTCTGTTTGTTGATTTGGTGAAAATATGAGGTTTTGAACGGAACAACTGATTGGCTCTCACAACAGTGTGGGGACTGAATTTTGAGATTCATCCCATTCAGAAAAACTGGAAAGGGCTGGAGGGGGCTGTCGCTACCCTGTTGGTGAACCATTTGAATTCATTCAAATTTCTGTTCACTTCCGCACAAATACCGTAAGCTGATTTTCTGAGGTAAAATAAAAGTGGGTACCTGGTGAGATCCAGTACCTTGTGTACAGAGACAGAACGAAGACTCTGTGTAGACTTTACTTTCCATCTCGTGCTTCGAGTTTAGTCTTGTCTCGTCGCTGGTGTGTAGTAGATATTAAAGTAAGTCTGTGCCAAAGATGCTATCGCGTCTCCCATTACTGAATTAGTGTGGGCTAATGATTTGCAGTTTGGATGTGAAATTCTTCGAGGTGTTTTAGGAGTCTAGCCTGACAGTTACGGCGTTATGAGGACGTGGCAAAGAAAGTTCCCGTTGCTGGGGCCATTCTCTCCTAGAGAGAGAAGCTCGAGTCTGTGCAGTGAGATGTCTGGAACTGAAAGTTAGGAGTTTGGCTTCCGGTCTATGTTTCGGTATCTTTTGGAAAGTTCAAAAACCTTGTCTGGCTTGGATTCAGGGCGGTGCTTACAACGTCGAGAAGGAAGCGTGCGTCCTAACGATAAGAAACTTGTTTCTGATAAGGAAATTTCCTGGCGTGGCGTAAGATTCTGTAGTTGAGACTATTTATTCTACTGCAGACAAGAGGTGGAAGCGAAGGGGTTGAAGTTTCTTGGGCCAGCCTTAAAAAGGGGTTGTTTTTTTCTCACTGGTGCGTTTTTAGATGCGGGCAAGTGCTTCTGGAGTGTGAGACGGTTGAGAAGATTTCTTATCCATGAATGTAACGTTACTTTAACCGTTTTGTTTGTTTTCTGTGTTACAGGAGGCCTAATTTCTTTGGCGGACGACAGGCACACGAGACGGGGGAACCCCTTTCCAATCTTAACCCTTTCCTTGACCACAGACCCGCTATTCTTCGTCAATTACTCAATTTCCTTTTAAAAAGGGACTCCATTCAACCCTTTTCGTCTCAGTCTCAGGTGTAGCTTTTCTATTCACCTTTTTATCTCTACCCTTTTATCAATGATCCTTTCTACTGGGTTAAGAAATTAAGAACGTGTCGTAACCCTTTGTAAAATCCCTCCGTCCCGTAATTACAACCGTTATGCAATCCTTTTTCAATCCTCTGCCCTTACTTTGATCCTTGGCCTCTTCTTCTCCCAACCGTTTTTGGTAGTCCTGGAATTCTACAAGTCTGTCTGCAGGATGCAGGCACGCGACGTCTCTTCGGCAACAGTTGGTAATCGCGTGTTGGTACTTTTTATTCAACTACTGCGAATGACATTAATGAAATACATGACTATTGCATGAAGTAGGTTTTTTGATGTGAATGTGTGAATGTGTGAGCGTGTGCTTGCGTGGTTGTACTAGTTTAGAACTTGAAACGACTTTGTAACATATCCTCTTAGAATTGCCTTCATTTCAATCAGTAGTGGTGAAATGGCCTTTGTTGGTGGGGCAGATTGGAAAAATTATTTAAAGTTTTTGCTGTCAGGGTATAAATGGTGGATGGAATAAGTCGGTGAACATTCCCGCTCAATTGCCGCTATAATTAACTAAGTACTGACTGAGAGAGAGAGCGAAAGATTTAAGACTTGGACTTTTGGGATGAGATGCGGATGAACTACTGCTGGTGCGCTGCTGCATTTGGAATGGCGACTCATTACAATAGAGGAAGATGCTTGATTTGACATTGGGAAACTGACTATGATTTGTCTGAATGCATATAACTTTTAACACAAACCCGTAGAACCGAACTTGTGTGAAACAAGGAAACTGATCACAAGTTGGGTGAGACGGGTATACGTTGAAATGTTACAATCTACAGACGCCGAGGATGCCAAGTCGTCTTCACGTCGAACTCCATAGATTGTGAAAACCTTGTATAAACTTGATTTTTTTCCTAACAGTATGATTAATCTGAGTGGAACTTACATTTAGGGCTGATAATCAATCCCGTGTGTCTTAAATTCAAAGCTTTTTGCGTGCAACCGGATCCTGTCCTCTTGTTCATATGACTTGCTCTGATTGCTTTCACCTCTTGCTTTGGCTTTTATTGCAGAGTTGCCTTTAGTTAAAGGCGTACACTAACATTCTGCTAGATTAGGCGATAGTTTAGATGATGTCGGTTAGGAATTGGACGATGTTGATTGTTGATGATCTAAAGCTTCCTTTGTAGATGTGTCTTGCATACCGCAAGTACGTGTGGTACTAGTCCTGTAGTCAATCATCCTATACCTTTATGTGCTTGTGGTTATGGATCGTTAGCTTCGTTTCCTTTGATATCCCGTTTCTATTTCATCATAATGATTCCATCAAAATCAGGGCCTTAGCGGTTGATGCATAGCATAACACTGCTTGTTACTGTTTCATTTGGTGTCCTTGATAGCGTTTATGTTTCTAAAACAAACTTAACGTTTTAAGTTAGACAGATTGATTTTAACAGTATTGTTACGGCAAGTGTATCATTATCATTAGACTAAAGTTAAGTTGGTGTAATAGTTTTTTATTCTAATTACTAAAAAACGATTCCGTTTTGTTTATCTGGTTTGTATTGCAAATTACCAGCTGCTCTCGGTGTATTACATTTGTTTTGGCATGAATTCTTCATGTACTTCAGGCCAAAGTATTAACGATCACAGTTATTGAGGAATCACAGTTAATAAATGTAGTACTTGTGGTTGCTTAGAATGGTATTTACCGACATGAGAAACGGTCATGATACATTGTGTCCATGTGCCTTTTGCATGCCATATCGTTGATATTTGGATTTCATGTTTGCATCACAACTACACTTTTAAGTGTGATTCCGCAATGTGCAAAATTTGTAATTTTGAATCACGAAACAAATCAGTTAATAGCTACTCTGTAAGCACAGTTATTTCGAAATTTATCTACGTTTAGTAAGTACACTTTTCGATTCTGTTGTCGATGTTGCCTTTTGCCAGGATGGAAATTTCAGGAAATGCGATGGATTTGCATGTGCCACGGACGGACACATACATTGCTTGTACCACCTTTGATTGATACCTGTTGGCTAAAGAAATGAAATCGTTATGATTACATAGGCGATTTCTGTGTGAGGTAGTGGGTTGTATAGTTGAGACACACATTCCAAACGGGCGAAACTGTGCAACTTGCTAACTTTCTCAGCGTCGTCCTTGCACAACGTAGTCAATGTCGCCTCATGACTCCAATGCAATGATCTTTGCCAATTCAAGTAAAACTGGAATACCACTTCATTACAATTAGTTCACCTTTGTCACACACAAATCTTGTCATGTTCTGTTATTAAATACGGTAAATTAAAGTTGGTCATTGGCACACAATTCGGACAGAAAGTAAGTTATTGCGAAATTCAAATGGTTCAATTGTTAAGAACTGTTGCTTAGTTTTTGGTAGCAATTGATTCTGTACGAAGCCTAGATTGAATACAAATGAGCGAACATGATTCACATTAGATTTAAGTTTAGTTCATGAATCCCTATCCTGTTGCTGTATTTTTGAAAGTTCGTCGTCTCGGGATGATGGTTGAGATATTGGTAGTTGGACACTGGTTTTGGCTTTAAATACACGTTGCTTAACTAATTGAACGGGATTTTCAAATTCATCGCACATTATTAACCTCGTGAGCATTTACACATCAACTTGAGTTGTCCTGTCTTTGCTTTCCGTTGCTTCTGCAGATGATTTGGTGAATGGACATGTATATTACTAATCGTCAAGGATTTTCCCCTTCATACAGCTACAGCATACGAAATAGCAACGCGTTTAGGTTCTCGTCCAAGCTGGTACTGTCTTCCAATCCTACACGTATTTGATGCAATTACGACGTAATTAATAAACTGTTTTGAAAAGGTATGGAAGAATTCAAGCAGTGGGTTCAGCAATTATTTCCGCTACCAGTTCACATTGATTCATATTAGATATACATGAATAACTTCAAGAGCAATTAGGCATCATGTTACTGAGGAGTGTCATTGGTAGATTGGTATATGAAAAATGTGAAATTCGTGCTTGGATCTTTCACTCATTGAATCTTTGTGGTTCTTTGAATGAGAGGTGATTGAAAGCTAGGGAGATTGGGCTGCAGGGTAGCACAGAATTTGAATCAATATTTTTCACTTTGCTTGACGCAGGCTTACGATAGGAACCATGCGAGCAATTCATAGGCATTGAGCAACTTTCAGACGATGCTTCAAGGATCAGTTTGTTCTGAACTTAGCTTTTCAGATTTTTTGTGCATCTGCACAAGACCAAGCAAAAGACTTAAGTGTCACCAGGTTCAGTTTACGTAACTGCAATAAAACACAACAACGATTAAGGAGAATCTGAGCGAGCCCAAAGTGTCCATGATTTCTGATCATGATTGACGCAGGATCACATCAATAATCGATACGACTGGAACTAGAACCCAGTTTTGAAAACAGCTCAGCATCGGTCCGTTCATTCAAATGCAAATTTTAAAACAACGTGTTGTTACTCTACGCATTGCCACATCAGACTACCTTCATCATGAGCGCAATGAAAATGGATTCAATGCTAACGAAAAAGGGTGCGGAACTAGTCGGGAGTGAGCCGATCACGCGAACCGACCCTTGATA
>VRMD01000666.1:0-23082 GCA_009872375.1 Sminthurides bifidus | reverse complement strand
CGATTCACGATCTTCAGTCTGGTTTCATTAATTCTTACATCTGCGTAGTAACCAATTTGTTAGTATTTGAGGGATAAGGGGCCTGTATTCGGTTATGCATGTTATGTAGACTACTTTTGCATTGTCAGTACCTGTAGTACTCTCTTATAAATTGCTAAAATCAATTTTTTTACCTGCTATGAATTAGCCAAAATCATGATAGATACTTTACGCTGGAACTGGGGCTCAGTGAGAAAATTGGGTTGAAGTATGCCTTATCAGTTTTACCACGGCTTCCGTTCCATATAGAATGTGCTGTAAGTGCTTATTACGAAATGGGGCATCTGTAAACATCAGGGAAATGTGCAGCAAATGCAAGTGTCACAACTAGCCTCTGACCTTTAAATGATGTCAGACTTAGTGCTCGATTAAAGAGTCCAATTGTTGGAGTGATAGAATTATCAAAATTATTTCCGTGAAAGATGTACCTCGCTGAATGCACGCGAGGGAGGAGGTGGAGCAATAGACTAATTACATTCCAAATAGTCGAAAAAATGATAATGATGAAAAAATTGGTAACAAATGTGTTACGTGCTTTGCATGCCTTATTTTAAATTGTATTGTTGCTGATTTTTCGCTGGGGTAGATGGTGCAGTAAACAGTACCATGAGTGACTAAACAAGCTTTGGTGGAATGCAGATTCTATTTGATATGTTTCATAAAAAACTTTATTACTGCATTACAGTTGAGTTTAAACATCGATAGCAGGTACGTGAGAGTAGGATTTTAAGTACTGGCTTGTTTGGTTACCGGAGAACTGGTTGGCAGATGTTGAGAAACAAAAGATGGTAACTCATAACAATTTGTCTTCGGAATTCTGAAGTAGTCTTGTTTGGAACTGATTGAGAGCTTAAGAGAGATTATTAGCATGGAGGAGATTATGACGCAGTTGCATTGGTAACTTGAATCAACGAGGTGTTGGTAGATTGACCTCGTGTCCCTGTGTCGGACAATTAAGCTCGGAGACAGGATAAGAGATCATGCTGATGAAACGTGGATGAAATGATTGCTCCTGTGAAATGATAAACAGGAAAAGTGGTACAGATGAAAGGCGCACGACCGAAAACGTTCAAAAATTCAGTTAAACCACCGTCATTACGACTAGGACAACGAGTTTACCAACAGCTTAGAGGAAAATTTTTTAAGTGATCTTATTTTGTGCTTAGTGGCTTAATCTTGTTGAGGAGATAGTTTCGGAAGATGATTTGAACAACCGCTTTAACTGAAGTTTGGAGCTTGATTGCAGCTGTGGATCTGTTGATATTTGTTCAAATGAGGTTACAAAGTTCCTGGAATCAAAGATGGCAAGGATATTGCCTATAATTGTAGAGAGAACATGACATTGAAGTAAGACCTGGAACTTGGGTAGGACATAACTTGGCGTGGTGCAATCCTTTTTAGTGGAATAGGGGTGTGAGATAAATCCTTATGTGCATCAATGATTCCAGTTAAACGTGAGGCTGGTTTAAGTAGGAAATGGAGAAAACGAGTTGCATGCATGAAGGAAAACAGGTGGGTGGGTTTCAAGTTGGGGTGTGAGAACATATTTTTCCTACGGATGATGTGTTAGGGTTTTCATTATAATTTAATCTTAATGGATGGTTGTTGTAATTGGATTTAGGACGATTTTCCATGGTTAAAAAAGTAATTTTGTTTTAGGAAATTCAATATTTTTCGCAGTCATGTCTCAAAATCAAATTAGTTTTCGCATGGTAGCTGGATTTTTCTATACCAGTTTTAAATGCTCGAGAAAGCTTGTGTCCCGTGTTATGTTGAATGTGGTTCTAGTAGGATCCTGCTGGGACGACGTTGTTGGTACAGTCGGAGGTTTGGTTGAACGTTTTGATAGAATGTTAAAAAGTGCTTAAGCTTAATCATACAAGTTAGCACTACAAAAAGGCTGTGTGCATGCATATGTACTCGTGTTTACTTCTCTGTTTATTTCCATGAGATTAAATGAGAAGAAAAAATGAGCAGAGACTGTACTTCTCAAGTATCTTGAATCAGTCTTAGTTTACATGGGAAACTGTAGAAGATTTCAAGAGGGAAGAAATGCGGTTTGGCTTGTTGCAACCAGCCATGCAGCTCTGCTCCGTCCTCCTGGTTGGAACCAATTTGAGGAGAAAAAAGTGTTTCTCCTCTGACGAAGATGCTGGACTAATTATCTCCTCGTTATGTGTTTTAATATTGTTACAAGACAACTAATTTTATCGGTTTCGTGTAATTTTTCTGCCTCGCATCACTCATCTCTGGTTCCACGAAGGAGAGTCTCCGCCATTTACGCTCATGCAGAGATAAAATTTCTTGCTAGGAAGAAGCTTCCTAAAAAGTTAATTTCAGACTAGCGTTACTTTGTAAATGTCTACGCTCTATCTTTTAAAAGCATGTATAAACAAAATGAAAAAGTGGCCAAATTTCAAGAGGGCTTCCATCCTGATTCAAAAGGGTCGCATGGTAAGGCATGTGCCCGTGTTGCTTGTTTCCTGCGTCGTAATCAGGAAGTTAGCAGAGGAATTAATTTCGCTGCGTATGTACCCACGGAATTTAGAGCTTACTTCTGACACTTTTTACGAGACTTGGGACATTGTAGTGAAGTAACCCAGATTTTAGTACTGAAGGCAAATGTGCAAAACGTGCATATTTAGGTTTAAACTTTGTGTTTTTGCGTGTTGGCGCAACCACTAATGGTAATAAAAAGAGTCAGTTCAACTGGTCTGTCCAAATATGAACAAATGACGACACAAGTTTGTACCATGAGGATTGTGCAGAGCAGTTTATTACATTCTTTGACACTACTGTAGGACCAAAAGTGTGACGGGAAGGCAACATGCATTGCTTCAATTAGTCTCGGAAGTGTTTCGAGCTGTTGGGAAAACGATGCCCTTTTCCCGTGTAAGATCTAGAGTTTGCCATATATTTTAGCAACGTTATCAAATCACAGATATTCAAAACAACAACTTGTTTGTTCCATCTTTGACAGCTTGGGAAAAGTACAGCAAGTCATCATCACAGATAGATAGTTAATCGTGTGGAAAAAATGCTATTTTTGATTTAGAAAAGTGAAACTGTTGCCAACACGTTATCAACTCCTACCTACAGCAGCGACAGGGAAAACATTTGATTGTTATAGCAAGCATACGATACAGTTTATACCTAACATAATTCTAAAACTATTCATGGAAATTTTGGTTAATGGATCTCCTACTCTTGACGGTAACTGAAGCATTCAGTCGGCGTGAACGCATTACCTGTATCTAGCTCAACATAGGGCCTACGTGTGCCTCTTATATTATGATGGAGATGTGAAAGAAAATTTCTCCGAGAATAATGAAGCACCTGGAACTGTGGGGTATTCCAGACTTTATGAGCATGTATGATCGTAAATATCGAACTAAAATCATTGGTACAGATTGCATATCTTGTTGAATCATGTTGTTGCACACTTGTGCAGCATAGAGACTGGTTGAGAGAGACAGATATTTCGTAGGTGTCCAGTTTTGTCGCTGAACAGATGGAATGAACATACTAATCTCGCATGAATTAGTAAAATACAAACTTACGAGGGGCTGGTGGATTCTGAATGCAATGTAGACATTGGATCGGTAAACTGACCGTGTCTTTGTTCCTGTGCGGAGGAGTTGAAGAACTGGGAACCAGAGATTGCTGTTACCAGTACACTGTACAAACTGATGAGAAAAAGGAGGGAGAAAGTTTTCAGGAGGGTCGATCCTTCGGAGAACACGCGTTCCAGGATAGGGATGAGGGTAGGAGTGGGGGAAGGAAGCAGACTTTATTTGCTATTGTTTTGGCACGTGCGTAGATTTTGAGCGTTTAATCAGCTTGTGTAAATATTCGAAAATAATGGAAAAGTACGGCCTATTAAATGTCACAATGTGGTTTATCCATGCTGGCAATTGCGGAAAGAGTCGTGAGCACTAATGGAGAAAGCTCGCGAGTTGGCTGAGGTGAGTAAGTTACAATCAAGAGGGCTTATGTAGACACGTGAAATACTCTAATAAATACGCAACATCCCACGTTTGATTTCAAACAATGCCTGGGAGCGCATTCTTTGGATGAAATATGCAATGTACGGTGCAATTCCAATGCAGTCTCCAGCCAGAGTTCGGGAGCCAAGCACACTCCCCAATGAACTTAGTTGCTGTAGTCGTGGTGGAGCGTGAAAATGAGGGAATTGAAAACCATGGGCGTTGTGTTGATTTTAAACGGTAGAAACTGAGAATATAGACTTTGAACAGATTTTGCGAGAACCAAAAAAACCGTTATGAAGCAAGGATGAAAAAAATCATTTGAGTTTAATTTACTGTGCAAAAAGAAGGAGGTTGTGTAGCAGAGGTATAAAAAAATTGAAGCTGAAATGGAGAAAGAATACTCAGATGAGCGCCTCTTGGGAAGAAAGAGTTGTCTGGAACTGAATGTGCAGCCGGAATGGAATATGATAGGTGGAAGGTGAGGAAAGTTGGGTTGAGAGATGTGATATGAGATGACGTCTGTTGTTTATGTAAATATTTATTTACTATTATGATGAAGAGTGATTGAGCTTTTATGATTTTGATGCTTGGCCTTATTTGATATGTGTCCCTTGGGCATACGGATGTTTTTGCTAGATGATTTATACTAGGAGAAACGATGTACTGTATAGTTACTGTATTTACTAGTGTTTTAGTAGTTCTACATATGGGCAAAAGCTTGATTTCATAGTACTACTGTATCAGTCGCCAAAAACCTGCATAATACTACAGGACTATGTATTTTCTTACCAGTTTCATGAAAACAGTTGGACAAGGATAGAGCTCATTCATCCAATTTTCAAAATCTTTAGTTTGAAATCAAATAGGATTGGTAGACGCATGTCCTTCGCCACGGGTCTACAGGAGCTGGCCTGAAGAAAATCAAAAGGGGCTAATTAATTATACGGCATAGGGCTAATAACTAGTAAGATGTGTTATTGAGCTCAGGACGATGACGGATGCAAATTAAATGTGTGTATATAAATAAAAGCTGGACGAATGTAAATAGAAGAGCTGCAAGGTTTCAAATATTGGGAAGGCAAGTCAGCTTACTGTACGTTTTACGAAGGATTTGTGTTCCTCTAAATACTTTTATTACAGGTAGGAGAATGAATGGAAAGGGTTTTATTTGGGATAAACGATGAACCAAGGGTGTAAGATGGATTGACTCTCAGTCTTCGGATATTGGTATACAATTATGAGAGGACAAGTAGAATTGGAGCTTCATCTTGATTGAGCAAATAAGGAGTTGAAAAGGGATTTTGGTTCGCACTCGTGGCTCTTTGATTAGTTCACAATTACGTATTGCAAGGAGACGAAGGATGGAGGGTAAACGGAGGTGGGCCACGAGATGCTTTGCGTTAGCGTCGGTGCAAGTGAGGTAAGTTGCTGACTTATCCGGTTATTCTGACTGGTACTGTTGGTATAGTATCCATTTGGTAGGGTGGGTTGCATAATTTGATATGAGGATGAATAGTTCATTAGGAATATTGTTTATCCATTCCTTGCAATTAGACATGAGAATATTAGTTTAAAAATGTTTTACATTTCGTTCGCTAATTTCCGAGATAAAAAGTGCTAATTAACCGGTATTATTCGGTAATTGCAAAGGATGTACTTAATGTCTTGACTATGCATCATCATCAGTCAGAAGGTACGAGATGATGAAGATTCATGCGCAGCCTGTGCACAACCCTGTGGTAGTGTTGAAGTGAGCTCTTAGCAATTGCAGACTGAGAGTTGCGGATCCTGATTTGAAAGTTGAATGTGGCTCTGAGTTTGGTTGTGTGTGTGTGCCTGTGCAGTTTTTACCAGAGGAGGAAGTAAGTTATGATGCAGATGACAGAGGAAGAGGGAGAGTAGATTGCAGCAAAGAGCGTTCCTTTCGCACAACGTGCTGGCTGATCGAGTTGAATCTGTATTTTGTGCTTCACGTGTCAGAGGAGACTATTTGATGGAGCTTTGTTTTTATTAGGGTTTATTTTGAATGTAAAAAAAGTTTTTAACGCTCAACGGCAATTTGTCAAGGGTTCAATGGACTAGAATGGAGGCTATTCTCCGTTCAAATGTATGCAGAGACGCTTGCCGGCAGCTTTGCTCGGCCTTTCCTCTCCTTGTAGTGTATGGCAAGCCGTGGATTGGCTTATTAGATGTTTCTGTATTGTACACCATCTGTATAATGGTAGCTGCAAATATTGGAGGCAAGTAACAGACTTGTACATACGTTTAGCGAAGACAATCAAGCCCATACATGATGCAGTAAGTGAGAGACGAATAGTTAAGAAGAGAGTGAGAAGAAAGCAAGCAACTTACATGCTTTAATAATCCGTTGACCATGACGATAATGTCCATTGCTAAAGCTTTTCTCCTCGTAGCTCAAGTTTTATGGAGCATGTGCAGATTTTGAGAGCGAGATTTTATCACTGCAGGACCGCTGGTCACATTTGCTGTCCATGTTTAATTTTAGTGGGGAATTCTTTCTTCGGTAACCAATTCAGATACTAAATTCGCCTACAGGACTTTGCTGTAAACGGTAGGAGAGCCTGTTACACGCAGCCTTGATTCTACATAATGCAGGTAGCTAGCATGCGTGAAAGCATGCGAGCACCTTTGGGACTCTTTAGCACTTAAGGCGTTCACGGAAGAGGTTCAGCTTCCGACAGGTGCATTACAAGGCGAGAATTTTTTTATATGATGGTACATACGCGTCATGGTAATTAGTTATGGAATATTAAGTACCTCTGGAGAAGCTTTAAGCCTTATTTGGTGAGCAGGAAAGGCGCTTGGTACACCAGACTTGACTCATAGTTGACGAGTTGATGGTATCTCGCAGAGAAATTGTAGGTTGCTTGCATCCAAGTTATGCTGACTGACCAGGAAATTGGCGGCGGTCACTTCATTCAAGAAAGATCCGGGCAGTAGAATTTTTACGAGATATTCAATTTCCGTGGAAATTGGAGTAATTGCACTATTTTCACTGTGGAGAAACAGATGGAGAGTGTGGACGAGGGTGTTGTTCATGTATGCCTTGAATGGGTTCACATATGCATTTAGGAGCTAATTTTCGCCATTAATTGTTCATCAAACTAGACTGCCTCGAGGAATCAATAGGAGTGAATTGACGTTTCCCCAGACTGCAGGATATGGAACTGGGATAATGGGTTCCTGATTTTCTCGTTAGAAATCCATTTAGTTGTTCAAGGTGACTGGGAATATTGGAGCGACATGTGACTACTGAAATTTATGCCTGGTGCATGAAAGAACAGCAGATTTATGTCATCTCTGTATACATTAGAGCGATTTAGCTTGTGCCAGGAGTATACAGACGGTGAATGCAGCCACGTTCATAAGGGCAATAGCTTTGGCATGCTTTCACACTTTCATCTCTCCTTCTTCCTAGTTACGAGGGCAACGTGCATTCGCTAATATAAGAGGTTCTAGTAATGCAAGCAAGTGTATTTCCACTTGATACACGTTCACCACTAGACGGGATGGGGGAGTCTTTGGGAACAGGCGTGAATTGAATCTCGTGCACACTTGCATTAAATTTGGTTACAGGACTAATTAGAATTGGAAGTTGATTCGCTTCAAGTAGATCTTTGTAGTGGTTGAGAGAAATTTTACAGGGATTATTGAATCCCCTTGTCGAAGGAAGGAAGACAGATTGAATTGCTGGTGAGAAGGTAATTTTGGATGGATATGAATGCCACATGTTTTTACCAGGCAGAGCGAGACTGCCACATGAGTTGGCAAATTTAAGGGTGTAAAAAATATCATGCCTAGATTAGTTTATGGTTAGTCAAGTCGATAAGCTTTTTTGCAAGCTATGCCACGATGCTTTGCACATGGTGATCAGAAGGAAGCTGTTTGGTACATCCTTTAGCGGTTTGGAGCGAACAGGGAGTACTTTTGCGGTAGTAGGTTTATTGCAGCCCTGAATCAGCTCAAGTTGTGATGGAAAATTTGCATAGCACTTCCAACTCTTTGCACTTTAAGTGGAACACTGAGAATTAATCAAGCTGAAAGATAGCAGAAATGATTTTTTCTTGACTATGCGATTGTCATCGTTGGGTAATGGATTTGTTAGAAAAGTTTCTGTCCTTTGGTAAAATGGCATGGTTTATCGGCTGTGCTGTTCCCTTCATCAAAACGGATTGCGTATAATTTCAGTGAATGTGCAACTAAGGCGACTTGTTTTGAATATTCTCTTGCACGACATGGCTAATATTAGGTAGCTAGCTGTTCAATTTACACCTTTTCTTTCCATACAGTGAATATGGGATCATGTTCTCCTAAATTTGAAGCATCAGAATACGATTTTAGTCGTAATTTGAAAATCAGTTGGAATTCCTATTCGGTATTATTGAATAGAATCTAAGTCAATTTTCAGTTTCAAAGCTACAAAGATTATAAAGATTTTGTGCTTGCGTAATAGCGGGATTGCAATTGCAACTTATGAAATTGTACAACAAAGATAGTGCGTGCAGTATTATAACTGTCACCCACGTATGATGAGAGATGGTACGTGACTGTGTGCGAGTGAACACAGTTACTTTGGGTCACAAATCGATCTGATCCAAGAGAGATGTAGATACAGAAGAGTGTTGGGATCGGAACGACGCATACATGATCAAGGATATAGGATTTTCCTACGGGCGTGTGATGGGACTTGGAGACAAATGGACAGACTCCTGTGCGAGCAGATCGTTAAACCAAGGGAAGGGTTGCGTGTCCGAGCGTAGGAAAGATAGAATGAACTGCTCCAGAATAACAAGGGAGGAGATGAAAGATCTTGATGCCTGGATAAGCAATAAGCCGTAGCACGCCGTTACATGCGGAATACAAATTTTATGGCTACATCAAATTAGCTTTACATGCGTGAGTACATGCACGCATGAATAATTTCGGATGAGCAATTATTGGAGCTCGCATCATCACCTTGATATCGTAATTGTTGCTGGGCGGCCAAGTCATTCATTTCACGCACAAGCGTATCGTTGTACTACAACAGACCAGGAATAGAAATTGACAACCTAGGAGAATCAAGCAACGTGCTCTTGCAGCAATCAGGTTTGCTCTGTTTTAATCCCAGTTAAGGCACCGATCTGCCAGGCTGTGAACTCACAAGCCTCATCTCGTTCGCGCAAACGTGGGATAAGAGAGAAATTGTACTTTAAAATTTCCCATATGAAACTTCGTCTGTTTGTCTGATGGAGAAATGAGAAGGGAAAGGTTTTGGAGACGGCTGACATGATTTGGTGAGCCGGGCTGAGCTGGTTGCCAACACTAGAGGTCCAATAATTCTTGTCATATTTGAAGGTAACGGAAATCGATCCGGAAATTTACTGTGATCTCTATTCCGTACATGTGTGCGCTGAATGGACTTTTTTGAAAGCGGTTGTTGCAAAAGGAACGCTTGAATGAGCAAAAAGGCTGTCGTAGAACAAAAGGTGAGCGTTATTGGCTGCCGTTGCCAAAAGAATGATTTACCTCAAAGTTATAATCAAATTTAATTGCTACTGCAAACAGGGACAGGGAGCTATTACGAGAGCAGGGTGGAAAGGGTGCGCGCTTGTTTTGTTTCGCCTCGGTCCCGGGTTACTTAGTGAGTGTAGTAGCGACAAGAGAAGATTTCCAAGGTGGTTGCGTGTGAGCTAATTGGACATTAATCTTTCACGATGGAGCAGTCTTTAAAGGTTTGGGAAACAGAACTAGTTTCAATCCAGCTGCACTAGTTTCCTCCCTGGGTTTATTGGTCCGAGGAAGATGCAGTGCAGTCATTGATGATGAAGCTGGTGCGGAAGATGCGGGGAGTGCGGACATGTCGGAACTTAGCTATGGTGCACAAGGGGAAGGTTTCAAAGAATGTTGACTCCCCACTACTCTTAAATAATCCTCATTACATGTCAGATTATTCTGAAATATGACGGTGGAGTAAAAAAATTAACAAATAACCCCATGACGTCAAAAATCGATTCACGGCACGCCATCGCCTTGCATACCCCGAAGTTTCTTGCCTTGCTATTAGGAGCATGAGTGGCATAGCAGCCGAGTCTTCTCATTAGAAGTGCTCATAAGTCCAGAGGATGCATAGGGAGAATGGCAGTAACGGTATGAGATTGCGAAAGTGCAAAAGAAATTGTGTCGTTTTTCTTTCGCTGCTGGAATGGGATTATCTGATTACGTTGTTGTGCCTGCTAGAATTCATTACTTTGTTATGTGTAATGAGAAAAGCATTTGCTAAACTTGGCAAATGTACTGTCGGAACGGAAACGAATATTTAGGAATACGAATTCCGGTTTACGACTTCTCCTTTGACAGATGATCGATTGAAGTAGGAAGTGGAATGAAGGTGTAGCAGTCACTCGAGAGGAAGCAGTTAGAGTTCCATGTACTCAGTGCAGCAATAAATTAACGGTCGACTCTTTGAACGAGTTTGAGTCCACATCCTTGCTTGTTCTTGCCAATTGTATGTCCATTCCGGATTCGGATTGACTCTTTCCCAAGTATGCTAAAACGAGCGTTTGCGTAAAATGNTCGGATTGACTCTTTCCCAAGTATGCTAAAACGAGCGTTTGCGTAAAATGATTTGTTCAAGATTGAGACAACGTACCTGCACGGAAGACTCCAGGTGGCCATTTTCCACATCCATGTTAATGTTGAACAGTATGGAATATTCTCTTTCTAGGAGTTTCAACTTGCTTGCAGCATCGATGTCTCTCCTAACTTAAATTGTGTCAATTAAGATGCCTCTAATTGTGTAAAGCCAATATGACTGCCTTAGATCCTCTGATTATTTGGGCCGTCGCTACAGCCATGCAGCTATACCTTGAAATCATAACGCAAACAATTGTGCAGCAAATTGCTACAACAGTGGTAATCGATGTTTTTCTCTGTTGTAAGAGATCAAAACAAGTTCATAAGGAAGAACAATCATTGGGTTGCTAATTATTGGCGAGCTCAATGTGAAACTAATTGGTGTGGGTGAAATGAAGGGAAAGGAGGTGGTGTAGCCTATGTAATACCTTACATCAGGAGGAAGGATCCAAGGAGGCGGAGATGGTGAAAGCAGAAAGCTAAAAGTTTCATTATACAAACACACGAGGTGTTCAAACGGTAAGAAGAAAGTCCAAGTTGACAAGGGAAAGTTTGTTTACTGTGTGCACAGGTTACGGACTTGGGATAGGGGAACGTAGAGGGAAAGGTGGAGTGATACAGTCAGTGTATTAGCTGAGCATTTTATTTTTGTCTCCATAGTGGCCGAGGTAAGGAATAAAGAGGTAAATCTGGTTGTTAGTAGAAAGTTGATGGCAGGAGGGGTGCAGTTGGGTACACAGACAGCGGACGCGGACATAGGGAAAGTACGTAGGTATATGCAGTAGAGCATTTTTATGTTTGTTGTGCTTGTGTAAATAAAAATGGTAGAGATTGTTTTGTGCATATGGTGTAGACTGTTGGTGAGCATACGATGCGAAACCTTTGGGTGCAGCAGCACTGAAGAGAAAGTGGGAATAAATAGGGGAAAGAGACAGTTTGTACGGAGGAGAAAGCGGATTGGAATCTTAATTTGGTAGGGATTTGGACGGGGGACTCCCCCTGGTGGGGATCGGTGGGTGAATGTATAACACCCTTCGGACGATCAATAGCAATCAATTTAGAAAATTCAATTACGCGTTTTCAAGTTCCACTGAAAAATCTGCCTAATTGAAAATAAAAGTTTCCTTTTTTCCCTTTCGATTCACATCAGACAGTCCCGAGTGGAAAAACTCTTATTACGTTTACCAGTAGACCAATGAGATGACTCTCTCCTCTACATATGTGTGCATACTTAGAGTCTGTAGTTGGAGAAGCTACTGAAATATTCCAAGTCAAGAGCTTATAGTGAAGACGACACGAAGTGGGACGTGGGACAACATATCAAAACCATTACAAGTAACAGCACTACAATCTTATCATGAGTTTGTACTGCTTTGACAAACCATGAAGTCAGAAACTAGAATCAAAGTTGTACAGATTTCCTGCAAACAATCTCCAAAGTAACGTTAGAAAACAGTCAATAATTGTCCTTGCACATGTTTCCCAGTATCTTTTGCTCCAAGTAGCGCTCTACAGTACTTTTGCGCCGGAGGAGGAGGAGCCATTTAAAGTATAGGATGACAGGAAATGCAGCCGATGACAGGAGTAACTTTTGCATGGAACGTTGTAAGTAAGGATTGGCGAAATCCGTCCTTCTGCGTCTTTTACTTTTCTATGTAACGACAAAGATTTGATGAATGATAGAAGCAGATGGCGGAGGTAAGGGTATGCCGTTGAAGCAGGAGTGCTTGCAAAAGTTTAATCATTTTTGGCTGGATCAGAAACCTATCTAGATTTTTAGTGGGAAGATGACTTGTGCACGTACGTTTAAAACAAAATATGTCACTTTGGTACATCCACTGCGAACATGGCTGGTTGTGTCGAGTGTTTGTTGTACCATACTGGAAGTGAATGACGATAGAAGGAAGTGGAGACTCAGCTCAGATTTTTCTACTCATCTTGTCAAAATGCTCATCAGAGGAAATCGATATTGTGAATATCATAAATCATGTCATTTTAATTAAATTACTATCTACACGATATGTTTTCAAAAGAAGCAATTTACTTCATTTCATAGCATACCAAGTAGCAATGAAAATTTATGCTTGCTCCTCGCAACTTCAACTGACTCGGCGTGCACTTAAGCATTATAGTGTACACCGGGGGTTCTGCTGCTGTCAAGCAAATGTGCCAGGCCAGCATATTCTAAACTAATGCGAACTCTCTGTGTCAGCTTGGTTTGTAAGCAAGCAGGGAGGGGGAGAAATACAAAGCTGAGCTAGAGAGAGAGAGAGAATGTGTTTCGGGATACAAGAGGAGCAATTAGGATTCCTATGTACAAACGGAGTACAAAGGACTCTTTTAAACCATTGAAATTAAATACGATGCATTTTACTTGCACCCGTGAATCCTCTCATGTACAAGTGGACAAAGTAGAGTCGCCCAAACAAGAGCCCTGCGAAGCAGCAGCCGTTATAATATCTGCTTTCTCCACTTTCTTGATGGTGTTCGGCAAATATGACTTGCCATTGAAACAAGTTATCCCTGCTTGTTCAACCTTCGCTCTAGCTACACATTGCCATTGACCACAAGTTCGAGCAGTTCTACGTTCAACTCCATTTCTGTAGGTATATTCGAATGCAGTGGTATCCTTTCAGTTTTTAACCCCTCACGGTTCAAAAACAACGCAACGGTGAATCAGTCCTTGGAGTAAATGGCAGAGCATACGAGGTGACTTGATCCGACATTGCCGGTTGTACAAAACTGTGGTATTAGACAGCAGATAATGCGATGTT
Organism: Sminthurides bifidus; assembly: GCA_009872375.1. NCBI lineage: Eukaryota > Metazoa > Arthropoda > Collembola > Symphypleona > Sminthurididae > Sminthurides > Sminthurides bifidus. The sequence continues at coordinate 9,644 of VRMD01000666.1, read as the reverse complement.
CAATTAATTAAATAGTAATAATTCTAATTTGTATCTTTGAGAGCCTAGAAAATGAACGTATTTGCTGAAAACTAATGAGAGTACCGAATGCTTCCAGGAAAAGGAAGCTTTAGAAGCTATTGTACAGGCCAGACTTAAGTCGGGTCATACAGTACAGGAATGGTGATTGCCTAATGCCCTAGCAACCGGAGAATGGATAGGGGTATTTAGAAAAATTAGTTTATTTTCTGCTTTTTATTCAGGAGGTTTTTGAGGCGTTTAATTACGTTTGAGTGGTCCTGTAAAAAGGAAATTGGACTGGGGTTGAGGGCAAAGAAATGGGAGGATAAGTGTTGTAGATATTTTCGCTATCAAAGAACTCGGGTTTGCTTTGATCTCGTCTCGGTTAATGTGTACATAGAAACAAAGAGAGTCATGCAATTTTTGAAATATATTTTATCGTCCATCATCAAAAGATGAGCTGCCGCACTTGAAGCTGAGGGCCGAAAAGAGTGTGAGAGTAGTTGTGCACGACGTTGCAAAATGTGTTCTGTACAACTCCGAATTTGAGCGCGGACTGACCGAATGATGAAAATGGCTTACATGCACAGTTATTTTCAGCTTTCCGACGTAGATATGGTAGCCCACAGGAAACACGTAACTAATGCAACCAAGCGGCGATTGAGGCTGCATGTTTTCCTTACTTTTGATTCAGGTTATCACTTGATGGCGAAATGGAATCGTTTGACACTTGCTGTATTTCAAGAAGAAATTATTGTGGATAAATAATTAAGACAAAATTAATTTTGAGCATGTATGCCAGTCAGAGGTTTCCGCAGATTAGTACGATATTAGGGCTGCGAAGGGTTGAGAGATTATGGCGCTAAAGAGGAAGAATCTGATTGATGTTCTCAGCATGGATGCTTCGATGCGACAAGCCTTGCACTAGTAGGAGGGAAGGAAGAGGCGCTAAAGAGATGAAGGAAACTAGTTGGCCAAGAAGGTTCCCATGGGATGGTTACTGTGATTGAAGGAAGGGAGTGTAGGGAAGTTCGATGGAGAAAGTATGTAAGGATTGAAATGGTGCGATTGTGGGGCTGTAAGTAGAAAAGTAGTGGGTATAAAGTAAAAAGTGTGTGGGGGAGATGGTGGACTTTTATGTTTAGAGAATACAGGGTGCGGAATATTTGGATGTCAAGATGAAAAGAGAGGCTGCGGGAGGGGTAGGGTGAGTGGGGAGTGAAACTAACTAAACTAACTTTTAATTACTACTTAGACCAGTTCCATTTTGTTGGATTTTGAGAACACGATATGCAGTTTTAGAGATTAAATTTTTTTACTGCTCATTTCATCCAAAAGTTTTTCATGTCCTTTTGGACCATGTTAAAAAGTTGCGTTTCTTTGGGCGTCCTGCGATCATGTACATTGTTTTACATAGTTTCGGAAGAGACTGAGCAAATAAGCTCGGTGATGGAGAGTAGACAGTGGTGCTGGTCCTCCTGCATGTGGTGGCACAAGTACGCTAGGGGACATGTGGAGAAAGCAAAGCAAGCGTACATCAAGCGGGAGAAAATTAAAGGAAGCAGGACGGGATTCCTTTTCTGCACTCTTCCTACACTGTTTCGTTGTTCCAGTTCGAACACACATCTTCTATTACACAGGCTTTGCGAGAGTAGAGCACATGCCAGTAGATGCTGATGCTGCGTAATGGTTAGCTGCTGGAAGAGTTGAGAAAGGAATTATACGGAGTTAAAAGAGTCAAAGTACTGAGAAGGTTTTACGCAGTTAAAGGAAACTAACTAAGTTTTTCTCATCTTTTTTATTTCTAGGGGTCCGATAATTTCAGCGTTGGCGTGGGACTGTCCATAGCGTCTCCAACTCACCATACATCAAGATATATGGCAGATCAAGTAAGTTGCTCCTTCGGACTCATTGTTGAGCTTGAATTTAGTGAATGGTAATGGCGCAGAATGTTGTGTGTACTTGCTATTTTTCCAGCTTGGAGAAGTAATGGCTAGTATTATGTAGACTTAGTAGTTTGTTTGTTCCTCTTGAGAAAGAAATTGAAGAGATAAGCTGGAGGAGTGGTTTCACATGACGCTATTAATTATTTTGAAACTTTAAAGTTTACTCCTTCGGATGCATAATCAAGGAATATGCACGTATTTAATATTAGCATGCATCTTGAATTACTTAGGGTGAAAAAAGGAGGGAAAACTGAGCCGTTTTACAGAACCAGATAGCTGAGAAGATAGGCTTGCGCCTTTTCCTGGGCTTTCTCCCAAGCTTTTTTCTCAAAGAACTTTATCCTCCTTCTTTTCTTTTTTCCTACTTCGTCCACATGCAAATGTTTGTTTCCTCTTCCGACGCCTTTCTAATGTCTTCTTTTTTCCATATGATAAAGCATCTAATGCAAATTTGATTCTGGATATGAAGAGCACTCTGTTAGAAAAATATTAGTTTCTTAAAGTTTTCCCTCATTTACACAAAATTGACGCCTGTGGAGAAGAAGCACTGCTCCTGCTCTCACCCGACATGTTGGCTTGCTTATTGTTTCTTGTTATTTTCAAGCCACTTTCACGCTGGATTTGCACTTTTGCTCGCTAATTTGGAAAATATTTAGCGTTCCATGGGAGGGAGAGGGAGGAAAGCCACTGCAGACGGCTTTAAAAGTTTTGTAATCGCAGCCCCGTACTGGTTGGATTAAAGATTTGCGGTTGAGCGGACAAAGGAGAATACTTTCACACGTTCATAGCCATGTCCACTTGGAGCTGATGAAATGAGTCTAATTTAGCCCACTAAAGTCGCTTAATATGGAAAAATTTAGACAAGACGAAGTATGATACCAGGAGCAGATGCTGTTAAAGATGTGAAATTAATTTTGTGCAATTATTCAAGACAATAGGGGGTGAAAGGCGGAAATTGTTTATGACAATGAAGAATGTTGCATACAGCAAGAGTTGAGGGATGCGGAGTGGGAAAAAGCCGTGACGCTTGAATGAATCAGTTTGGTCGGCAGGAGGAGTACCCTGTAGGAGCATATACTATGTGGTACTAGACGAAGGCTTCCGTTGCATAAGGGAACGTGGGATGGAGCGGCAGGAGTTGACTCCTCCGTTGACTGGTGCGAATAATAAATAATGAGTGAAGGTTTGAGAAATTTTGCACAGCAGAAGCTGTGTTTTAAACAGCGAGTTTGTTTTTGTGGTTTAATTGTAAGGTTTTGATTATTTTATCCATTAATTTCCACAGGGTAAACAACGTCCTGAGGGACGTGAAGTAGACAAGGGAGGTGGGTTTGTTTGGTGTGATATGGTGGTACGTTGATCTATAGGGAGAAGCACTCTCAGTGCTCACCACTAGTGCCTGACTGATATCAGGCTAGAAATTGAATACATGCCGATATATACAGGGAAAGGATTTGTTAATCAATTCCTTTTGTTTGCTAATATCTTAGAGTAAACTAAGTCCATCATTAGCATTTGTGTTTCGTTTGCATGTTTGCTCAGCCTTTGTACACAGAGAGTGGCGTGGAGAGAAATCCGTTATTCAATCTTCCTCTTTTAGGTTCTTTCCTGTAACCAGAGAGAGAGGTAGAGAGCAATGAAATCATCAAGATTTCGACCGTAGTCAATCGCCTCGACTGGTTTCAGCTCTAGACAAAATGTAAACTCAATCCAAGAGCATAGATTGAGTGGACACGATGGCCACATTGGTGTAAATCGTACCATTCATTCTAAACCCGGCTCAGTGGCAGACTTCTTTGTCCGGGTGAAAAGATAGAAGTAAATTACCCTCTGTGTGGTAAAGGGAACTTGCTAGCTTGCAGTATTTTATGTCAGTGGCAATGAGTGCACAGGTGCTTTGTGAATTCTCCAATGGAGCTAAGATTTTGCAGCTGCCGAGTGGGTTATAATGCTATGTTATGCGCGAGTTCGGCTTTGTTTACCGTTCACTCACCAGGAAGGAGCGGGACTGTAGATTGGTTCTGTATGTGCTAAGAAGCTAATTAAATTAGCAAAACAGAATTGTAATTATCTTGTTTGATTCTCCACAGACGTTTCACACCCCAAATTTTGGGGACGAAGAATTCGACATCCCTCCGATAAATCTACCTCAGGATGGAGGCCAGCATCAGGGGAATATGCAGTACTCGGTAAGTCCGTGACCGTTCTGGGATCAGCTGTAAATTACCTCGGAGAGTATGGCATGTTTTATTCCGAGCCTACGGCTTTGTCCATCGAACTGACTGTGAACCAAGTTGTTTTGCTTTGCTCTTCTACAATAGCTTCGACTTTTATGCTCGTTCGTAATTTGTATCTGTGTGACTAACTTTTAGAGATTAATGTGGTTATGAGATGTTGATGTAGTGTACAGTAGAGCCCAAGCTTTCAATAAAACTGAAGAGCTGGCATACTTAGCAGGCTCTGTAATTGATTAGAGAAATCATGATTTGGCTTTGTTTCATCAATGATTTGTAATGCATAAGATCTATCATTCTGTAGTAGAAGCTTCCAAATTTCTTCTGTCGTATACTTGAGAATGCAGAAAAGAATTCAAAATGGAGTTCCTTCACTCATGTATGCTCCGGCACTGTCACTGGCCTTACTTTGACGACCAGGAGTAGGATACAGAACGAGTAATTTTTTGTTTTTATCCTCACAAGAAGCATGTATGGGAAATGTTTGTTTGAAAAGTTGGTGCATCCACCCATTGCGGCATGACCGAAGAGGAAGCCAAGGGAACAGGAGATGACTGTAAGTAAACCTACGGGAAAATAAAACCAGGGTGTTAGGGTGAAAGAATTGAACAGGATACATGAAACTGGTTAAGCAAAAGACAGAGTTGGAACAAGATCGACGTAAAGTTTAAGAAAAAGTGAATGCAGAGATAGGAGAAAAATAGCGAGATGTAGATAGAGGAAAGAGAAAAAGAATGGAAAAAGACCTGAGGAAAACTTAAAAATTAAAGTTGCTGAAATTTACTTGGTGGAGGAGAGAGAGAGAGAGAAGAGGATAAAGGAAGAGAGAAAAAGTGGTAGGGTCCCAAGAGTGTGAAAACTTTCGATTTGAATTGTAAATGACTGTTTGGGAATTTTCTTCGACAGCTTCTTCCAAGCTCTTGGTTCTGGTCCACAGTTATCCTTTGTTATCCTTTATGCAGAATTAAATGAGAGAAAGGGAGCAAAAATAAGAGAAATCTATGGCAAAAATGATGGAGTTTTATATTCCGTACAAGGAAATTATGTCAGCAGTGTGTAGAGACTCCTAGGCGCTCCTCGGGTCTAAGAAAACTGCCGAGTTCATCTCAAGTTCTTCGCACATGAGATAATAAAATCAGGCAATGCAGACGCAAACGGTGCTTGCTCGAAATTTAGCATCAGCAGCTTGCAAGAACAACTTCATAGGTTCTCCTTCTAAGCTGTCAATGAAGTGTGTAAAAATGTACCATGCACGTGCGTCAGTATGGACAAGCTGTTCTGTCTGAAATTTAAATATGATTATCGCTGTTACCTCGGTAACAAGTGGAGATCTTGCGTAAGTGTATTCTGGATTTCTGTACGCAATTTTTCACGCTATAATGTTGCACTAATACGTGAGTTTATCTGGAGATCTTGTCACGGTAAAGCTGGCAGACTACGTGTACTTGTATGTAGGAGACATTGCACAGAAGCTAACCAAATTTTTACTCCAGGCGATAATTTTTAAGTATGCTGATACTAGTAGTACATTTAATCTCTCTTTAACATGTTCAGCGTTTCTTCAGTGCTGAGCAAGATGTTTGAAAGAATTGATTTACACTATCACAGCTACTTGTAAAAGTGGGAGAAACGAGAGACTCGAACTTGGACTTTTAATTGTCATGCTTAAATGTCATTAGATGCTAAACTTGTAGGTTGTATGGAATCTCACTGGCTGCAAAAGTTTAATACCACAGTGCGAATTAATTATTTTGAAAAACTATTTCGCATTCCAGTTTCAAGTAGGGTTGAGAGTAGGATTCAAGCTGATGAGGAGGATGAAAAGATATAGTAGTCTTTGAAGTGTGGTGGTTTTTACAGACAGATGATAATGAGTAGGTTTTAGGAGAGAATGATTGGGAAAAAGAGAATTAATTTGGGTGAAAGTGATTGAGTATGTGAATTGTTAGAGTGCATTTGAAAAATTTTGATAAATAACAGGAAAGGGGGCTGGAGAGGAGGCAAGGATTTTGTTGGGTGATGCATTGTTCATTGTTAGCAAGAAGAGGATTTTTAAGTGGAAGAATGTGACACTTGTTAAGATGACGGTTATCAATTTTGTTGTAGCACAAAGTGGGAGGGGATAGGAAGAGTGAGAGAGAGAGAGAGAGAGAGAGAGAGAGAGACAGAAGGAAGAAGAGAGTGAAAAGGTGGTTGTAGCTAAGCAAGGTGACGGTGAAAGATATTGGAAGGAAGAGGAAATACTAAACAGGGCGAAAGTAATACGTGTGAAGATGCATATAGGAGTGAAAGAAGTAGGAGATGGTGAGATGGAAAGGGGGATAGAATGAGAGAAGTATAGCAAGAGCAGTTGTAGTGGTAGTATAAGGAGAGAGGAAAGAGAGAAATATAACAAGGAAGAAGGGAGAATTTTTGACGGGAAAGGCTGGAGAGAAAAAATGTAATTTTTTATCTAGTTGGTTGCATGAAAATCGTTCCTCAAGCAAGGAAGCAAGCTTTCTCTTGTGGAACCTTTTCTTCTTGAGAAAGCAGGAGGGATGAGAAGTGAGAGGGAGGAAGAGAAAAAACGAGGAGAATTTATGAAAATCATGTGAAACGAATGACAAATTACTCAAAGCAAAATGAAAAATTTATACTGCAGAAAAATTTTTCCCCTCTTCTTTTTATTCATTTTCTTTCTATATTGAGAAGCATTAGAGGACATTTATCCTGAGAAAATTTTTTACAGGGGGCATAAAGATCACTTCTTTCTCGTGTAGCTACTTAGTATACACGGCTCACGCGGCAGATTCTCATGCATGAATATCTAGGTTCTAACTAATACATGGGTGAAAACCTAGATATTCCCGAAACTTTCACCTAAATCAATTTTCAACTTAAAAACATTCTTCTCAATGCCTAACCTTGTTTTTCCCTTGTATTCAAGCAACATCATTCAACTGCGTACAATGCGCTTCTTTACCAGTGTTCGACTCTTCAGAGGTGACAATGAGAAACATGAACGCTTCTCGTTCACAGATGACGCACTAGGAGGAAATTCCGTTAGGGGCTTAATTCTCAATGTGAATCATGTGTGTCATTGTATCTTGCTCCTGCTCTTTGAATAAGAACGGGTCGGATTATGCCCCTCATAAGTAATAGGTGATGCAAGCTTGTGCAACCAACAATAACGACTTTCATATTTGCTACGCAGAGTGGGAAAGTCACATGTGTATGGAAACGATGGTTATGTCACTTAAAATTTTAAATGCTTTACTTAAGTATAGACTGAAAGGAAATCAGCTGAGGGATCAGGTACGGTGGCGGTGGTGAGAAATTAGAGAAATTAATCTCAATGTGATATCGGTTCCCTGACTAGCGTTACAGGCTGTGACCTTAGAAGTCTGCTTGAAGAAAAGCTGTCGCAGATGTAGTGGATTCGTTGGCTCCGTAAGCTGTAGCTCATGTAATGGACGAAGAGATTTGGCTGAATTTAAACTGTCCGTTCATATCAATTTCAAAGGGTCATTTTAAGTCAGCAGCTGCCAGCCCTGCGTATAATGAGCGCCATTGTCTCATATTGCTTGTTTGAGCGGGACTAAAATTAAGTCGTAGAATGATCATGTGTTGAAGCTGTGTGAGACGGCGAGTAGATTACGTAGCGGGAAGTGTGGAGAAACAGGGACGTGGATCTTGACTGACGGATGACAGGAAGGAGGAATGGTAATGGAGTAAGTGGGATCGACGCAGTGTTTGATGATGTTGTCGTCTTAATGTTTGCATGCGTAGGGCGATGTAGAGGGTTGAAGAATGGATAACGGTTTGGACATGTGTGACGTGTGGATATTTCCATGTGAACCAGGTCGGAGGAATCATGAGCTTTGTGAATATTCTATGTTGTGTGTACGATGAAGTGGAACGGGAGACGATTGAGACAGACGATGAGAGAAAGCGGGAGGAGACGTAGGATGTAGCCGCTGATGTCAAGTATTACTGGGGCGGCAGGTTTTGGGAGATTATTTTGTAAACAAATGTTGTTGTAACTGAAGAATTCTTTTAATGCTCAGGGTGTCAAGAAAGAGATTATCCGGGCTAAAGACCAAGGTTGAGGGGTGGAATTACTCAAGTGCAAGTGGAGGCTCGCAGCTAAGAAGGCAAAGAGTGAAAGTTGGGCAGGGGGTACAGCTGGAGCACATTCATCCAGTGGCCTTACCCTTGGTCAGACAGACGTTTGCGTGCGTGTGCAGTTTAGGTAAAATAAATAAGATGTATATGTTGGCGGACGCGGAAGGATTGTGTTGTTGGGAGTGCCGTGATCACAGCTGTGGGAAGCAAGATAGCTGGGTGAAGAAAGTAAGAGTCATGATTTATGTGGGGAGAATAGCCGACGTGTGTTGTTGATATGGAAGGGCGGGCTTAAGTAACGGAGAGTTTCCTCTCAAGTCCTTCCCATTTGTGTGGATGAGTTTGAGCCGGTGAAGGTGAACGTTGAATATTGTTAGGCAATAAATAGGATGAGATGTAAGGTTTGAAGGTAGAATAAATAGTTGGGCAATAAATTGTTATAGGTTTAGCACGTCTTACTTTATGCCTTGGATGAAGAAGAGCAAAATAAATCGGGGAGAGAAGGATTCGCCTTCCCTTATAAATTTAAGGGAGGACGGGAGAAGTCAGGACGGGCTCTGGGTGCAGCTTCCGTGTATACTTGTTGTGAATCCAAGCATCTCACCTCGTATCAATGTTCAATTTAAAGTGAGGAGAAAGTCGGAAGAAAAAAGCAAAAGGATGAAGATGAGATGGGGAAAGTGATGGGTCCTAGGTCCTGCAGTTGAATAAGAGGAGAAGAACAAGTCTGAAGGAGAAAAAGAAAAAGGAGAAAGAAGAAGAACGAGGAGGAGGTGAAGTATGAAATACTCATATGAATTCATAGGACGTAGTCCGACCGAGAAAAGAAGTGTCATAAAAATTTAATATTGAAATCGATAAACAGTGTTGTAGCGTACATGCAGAGTAGATGAATATGCTTCAGAAAACGAAATCGGCAGGTCCTCTCTTCTCCTTAACTCCGAGCCGTGCCAATCTGTATGTACGACTAAATGCGCGTTTAAGAATATTAGCTGTTATATACGCACGTAGGTAAAAATTTATGTACTGTGCAAGTCGAGCAAGCAAGACATGGATCGGGAAACGCATGAATTCCATGCCATTGTACCGCTTAACGGGGAAACCTGTGCAGAAATTCGCACCTCGTCCAAAGAAACGGATTGCGTTTTCTGTCCGGGCTCTCATGAACGCAACTGTGGGAGTTGAGCCAACGAGGATTCATTCTACGGAAATGAATGGAAGGATTCTTATAACTAGCAGTCTTCCTTTGTATGTAAATTCCTTTCAGCTCAGCGTAACTCGTTTAAGTTCAATCGTCTGTGATGTGCAATTCGTTAGAAAGGTTATCGCAAACCTTCCCTGTCTTCCAGCTCGAGCCGCT
>VRMD01000665.1:0-23089 GCA_009872375.1 Sminthurides bifidus | reverse complement strand
ACTCCTATTCAAATTCTTCTGCCCCTTGTGATATCAAAATACACAGCTGGTCCTCGATCGCTAAATGTGTTCATAAGAGCGTACCCTTTTCGGTAAATAATTTTAGTTCAATTTACTAGCAAAGCATTGGTTTGTCGAAGTTTTTTTCTCATATTTCCTCTTAATCATGTGCGTATTTCTTATCCCAGGCTATTTTTTGGTCTCGTGTTCTCTTTCATCGTTTACATCACACCGTCATTCAAATTAGAAGACGGATCATTCCCAACGTCATTCTATGTCGGCATTGTACTTGTGTACGCTGTCCAGCAAGTAAGCAAAACTTTGCTCAGTTAACTTGTCCTACACTCAGCATGACTCTGATCAGTATTAATGAAACCATCTTGATTTTGCAGGTAGCTGTTTACAGTATGTTTGTTGCTTTGTTGGCATTTTTTGCCAAAGTAAGTGACCCCGTTGTCGGTGGAACTTATATGACACTTCTGAATACTATTTGTAATCTCGGAGGAAATTGGCCATCTACACTAGTTTTGTGGCTTGTTGATCCATTGACGTCTAAGGAATGTCAAGGTGGTTCAGTGTCTAATGACTGCTCGACCTCAGCGCTAAAAGATGTAAGCGTGTAATGGAAATCTCATTATTCGTGCTTCTATGTGGCAGGCTGTTGTTAATTGTATTATTACTTGATCTTAGGCATGCACAGCTGGCGGAGGATCTTGCTCAGTGCTAAGAGACGGTTTCTACGTGGAAAGTGTGATTTGTTTTGTGTTTGGGTTCGTATGGCTAGCGTGGGGAAGACGAGTAGCAGAGAAGCTTGAAAATTCCCCAGAATCTTCTTGGAGAGTGGTGGGTCGCAGACGTCAAGATTGAATGATAAGGAATAGCAGTTTGCACAGAAGAATAATGACGTACATATGCTAATCGCAGGAATCACAACACCATATATACACGAAATTGAAATCACGAGTTCATCGACAGCAACCAATTTTCTAGTGACTTACGCTTTAAAACATTGTTGAAAGCCTATTATTGTTTTACTCAAAGGATAAGTTGCTTTAATCAAGTCAACCACTATGTATTTGCAATCAAATGCAAAAAATAACATTGAGCAAAGAACAAATGAAAAAGTATAAAATGTTCTTGACCGTAGCACAGCGTGAGGTGTTTTAAATTGAATATATATCTCATTGGTTATTGCGCTTATATCCGTCCGGGATCAGTTGTTGCATTTCAAGAATGCATGACTCGCTGCCATGTACAGGACCGAAAACCTTCGTTGAAATTGGATAACCGTATGTTATGCGTCGCATTGGCAACCTCTCAGTGCGAGGAATTCCCAAGTCGATTTAAGTTTAATACGAACGAATGGCAAATAAATCCCGATGAATAGATTTTGATATTAGAATAAGAAAGATACGCTCTTATACTCAGTTTATTCAGGAATCAATTTTCACACGGTTAAATAAACACGAAAAATCGGCAAAACTGACTCCATGGGCTTCCCTAGGAAAGGAGATGTAAAAAAAATCTTCAACGATCGATTCCTCTTAACAATATTAAAATCTCCAACAAAACCGAGGATCTTACGAGAGCAGCTTTTTTGCTGCTGTAAGTACCGACTTAGAGCACCTCAGCACCATCAGCGCTAGCGAGCTCCGTGCCCACCCTTGCGGATGAAGACATGCAAGTGAACTGGAATATGGTTGTTATAGTTGCTGTAATAAGGGAACTTTCTTCAACCGTGTACCGTGAAATTCTTCAGCTGGTGATCTTCTTGAAGTCATCCGTGCTGTGGTTCTACCGACACTAAATGACAAATATTTCCGCCGCGGCCCGACGTTTACTAAAAACCACTGCAGTTAATTTGGTGGGGTGTGAATATTTTGATGGTTAGTAGATTTAATTATCGAATGGGTTTAGCGATAAATAGTGCAGGCGAGGATTAGGCAGGATAAAAACGGTATAAAGGGTAAGAGCAGAATTTCAGCAAGTTTCAGGTACCTTTAGAGATAAAGATAAGGCTCAAGTAGCCCGAGGATGTGAAAGAGATTAGAATTGGGATATACGGAGTGGTTTTCACATTGATTAGAACATTATGAAGGAGAAAGCCAAAAAGACTGGAGGATGATAGTATGAAACCGAGAAAGTGGAGAAAGTGTGTGGGAAAACCGGCAAAGAGGAGATTACACGACCAAGCCTTAAGCTTCCAAGGCTGGAAGGCTTCTTGGCCTTAATGGATGATAGAAATAAAGCTTGCGTCAGAGCCTGCGAATGCTATGGGGCCACTGCTGTAGAGAGAAAAGATACGGTCAGGGGATACGGCTGATCCATCGGGCTGATACAGCGATTTGTGGCAGATGAAGGTGACTTTGCACCTACGGACATGTATGAAGGCTAAGAATTTCTGTGTTGATTAATTGGCTACATGGCGTCGGCTTTGACGCGTTTTTATCCCTGCCATACGGACACAGCTTCGCGGAACATGAGTGTGAACAAGTGCCTAAGGGCAAGGTGGCATAAAAACAGGTTTAAATCCGTCAGCACTAAGCTAATGTGTTTTAATCTGATTGATACAAGATATACGTTACGGAACAGAACTCTGCGAAGTGCCAAAAAGCGGATCACAAGCTACATGAACTTGGATCGCTGGACACGCTCTTGTAGGACTTCAAACGAGTTTCAAACGCACAAACGGCTCCAGCTTTATCACCATAGAGTTGCACTTAAAGGAAACTATACCTCGATAACCTCATGATTATTACAATGGCTGCCAAGCCAATTCATAATGAGATAGGGTCGATAATTTAACCATGTAACCTTTGACACTACACTGTGCTCAAGGCACCGGCGGTTGCACTGACACCACTAGTCACTCAGCAATTTTACGTTTGCGAGCCTTCTGAGTTCTTACTGTCCCCGTACTTTAGGCAACTAACAAGCTTTTAAGCAGTTACTCGAAGCTCTTAAATCATAGGTTACTTCCCGAAAACAGGATGGTGGAGACCATAGAAACATCGTTTGACTGACTGACTATTTCAGGGAACGTTGCGGACTGCGGACCCTCATTTAGTGAAACTACCGTTGACCATTGACCAGCGTAGAGCGCTGACAGGAGCAGGCATGATAGCCTATACTGTCTGTGATTGCAATTAAGCGAACTAATGCAAGATGAAAGTGTGCGGTAATGGTAATCCATGTAAAGTATAACATCCAAGACATGGAGTTTCGACGAAATGAATTTGAGAGAATTTGGGCGTAAGTTCATTGTGCGGATGGAAAAGTAAGCTTGAATTTAAGGAGCGGATTTGAACGGTTCGCCAACTGCGTTTAATAATTTTTTACATGGATTACACTCGGATTTGTTTTTATACCTTGAGAGGGGATATTGTGGCCCGGATTCAGAGATTCACGGAGAGAAAGAGAATCTAGCGTTTCAGTTACCTTGGGTGAGACACGGGCAACTTGTTGATAAAGGTTAAGGAGCAATGATGATGTGTGCGCTCCAGAGAGAGTATAATGTGAATATTGTTTCGCACTGTGTATGTTTTGGCCGGAGAACTGGAGAAAAGAATAATGGCGAGATTAAAAGCATACGTTGGAAAAGGTAAGCGGAGGAAAACAATGAATCAAAAGCATGAGTTCACAGTGTGAGGCATTTTTCCAGTCGATTGAATTAGCCTACAACTTGTGACATGACAGACAAGGGGGAAAACATGGGTCGACGTCTACACGTCTCTAAGCTATAATGCAAGTGCTTAAAGCTTGTAGAGGCGATGATTCTCCGAGCTCTCACCGGCCTCTTCCTATAACGCATCGGATGCAGAATTTTACACACTGAAAGATCCAGATCGAGCTGCTGGAATATGCAATTGTAAGAGAGGAATTGGAAATTGTGGGCAACAAGATGAGAAGAAAATCATATAAAAAGGATGGAAACAATTAGAATTTTACACACTGCGAGATCCAGATCGAGCTGCTGGAATATGCAATTGTAAGAGAGGAATTGGAAATTGTGGGCAACAAGATGAGAAGAAAATCATATAAAAAGGATGGAAACAATGGGCATGATGATCCGATGCGAATCCTGCTGCGGTAGGTGGTAAAGTTGGTAATCTCTGGAGATTGTTCGCCGCTTCCCCATAATCACGAACAAGTACGGGCAACTTGCCACGGTCAATTGTTAGAAATGGAGCGCCATTGTTCCGAAACAAATATCTGCTTGGGATACATTTCATCTTGTCCCCAATGCCTACGCTATAGACCTTTCTGAATCAAAGGATCAGTTTCCGATTTAAGCTAACTAAGCTTACGTGGGAGGCTGGGTTTGTCATTCAGAATTCCCTTCTTGTTGCCTAAAGTGTGCGAGTGGGTGGTAGTTCACAAAAGAGTGTCGAAAGAATCAAACGTTTTCTCTTCATTTCTCTTCCGCTCAAGCATCAGTGTAACGCTGTGAGACGATTTGTGCAGTTCCTAAGTACATATATAAAAATTTGCAAGTTGTGCGTGAATATCTATAATCCTCAAAATTCTCAGGTTGGAAATCTTGGCTTAGCATTTCGTTTAAATTCTCTACCACCATTTAAAGACGTGAGGTTCAAATGATGAGACGAACAGCAAATACTTAAAGACGTTGAATGCGAAGACTCATGTTGATACAGTGCGAGCAAAACCGAGGAAAGAGGCCGATTTAACTTAAGTGGTTGTAATATTACTTGGTAAAGAAGCCGCCGTCACAGCTAATACCTTTTCCCGTGTGCACAAATCTCAGAAGAACTTGATTCTAGAGAAAGGAAGAATAATGCAGAAATGGGATTCGGCATATGTTAAAGCATTTCGATGAATGGCCTACAGGGTTCGGGTTTTGTGTTGCTCAAGTAGAGAAGAATGGAAACACTAAGCAATTTTTATCATGAATGAGAGGACACCAAAGGTGAAAAGCTGTAGGCCGGAGAAGGGTTGGAGATTTGTAATTAATAAGTAAAGGGATCATGTCATGGGGGTGAGGACTTTAGAAGCGGCTGGAAATCACACATATTCAGTGTGTGTTCTCTATCCGTTTTCATGTTCGAGTGGATCAAAGTGTTGGTTGGGAATTGGAAAACGATTTAAGGATGGATATGTATAATTTTTGGATGGTTGAATATCTGATACGGAGCATTTCGGTTTATGGAGATAACATGGATTTTTCTTTGCGTACGAGGCAAGCGGCAAAAGATAAGGCGCGGTGATGGTGAAAGATATAGCTGGTCAGATTTGTATCTTTGTTGGCTTTACGGCTTGTGGAAAATTGTAACCGCAAAGGTGGATTGTTGAGACAGAACTGAAAAGAAAAGAGCCCCAGGACAACGAGGGGATGACAATGACAAGTGCTGCAATGTCAAAGTGACACATGTTTTCCTCATGAGCAGGTCCGGATAATAATGATGAGCGATTCGGATGATCATCATCTAAATATTCATTGCATTCTGCCCAGACAGTTTGCCCCGTAAGCTTCACCTTTGAACAGGATTTTTCTAAACAATGAACTGATATGACGATCCCCTATAGAATCGGCATCTTTTGTACGGAATTTTCGTCCTTTGCGCCGTGAGTTTGTCGTGTGTGCCGATGATAGCTGCGCTAGCTATAGCAATGGCTAATTGGTGCGAGTAAAATAATCCTTGGTAGCGGTGTCGTCTGTCCCTTGAAATACGACTCGTGTAACAATGAGGATTTGTGACCGAGACAATTTGTTCCTTGACAAATTAAATAGCACCAATCTCAAATCAATCTTGGGAGGAATCGAAAGCGGTCTCTTTGATTACTCAAGTCCTCATGATTCAATTAACGTTTGAAGGAATACCGTTGCCTGGGAGCTTCTTCTTGTACTGGAAACAATACTGGAGAGCACTGGAAAACTATGACCGCTTATGGATATTAGTGCTCATGACACGCTTCATGGCCTCCGTGTCAACAGGGAATATATTTAGCTTAAGAAATCTGGTGACATACCTTCGTTGGTTGTACAAGGAAGATATAATAACGCCGAAATGTGGGACTTAACTAATTATGCCCTAGCTGAATACTGTTATATTTTGGATACCAGGGATTTTTCAAGTATATTTGCACTGTAGGAAATGACTTTTAAGTGGCCTTTAAAAATTCGCTTTCAAGGGATGCTAGTAACTTGGAACTGTTGAATCTTCAAATTTTATGATATACTTAAGACGTTGATGAAGTTTTTGCATATTAAAAGTAGCTATTCGCAGATGAAGTTTCTAATGGGGGAAACTGTTAAAAAAGGCACGGGGGAAAGGTTACGTTGAGTCTTAGACAAGCTGCTAAAGTTACTAAAACAATGAGAGTTGTGAGATTTGCTTGCGTCCCACGGATAGAATCATTACCGTTTCGGATTTGTTGCTTATAGGATCATGATTTAGGAATAAAAAACAGTGTAAATGTGATGAGATTGCTGGTCAAATAGCAAGGCCGATCAGGATCATGGGCAAAGGATGCAGAGCGAGGAGGAGAAGATGTTGCGTTTGCAAGATGAATTGGTGAATCTCGAACGGGGATTGGCTTGTAGGAGGGACTAATGATATAGTAGCTTGAAAAGGATGGGAGTCTCCAGGATGGGAAGGAAGGATACGGGAAGGATGGGAATCGCATAGATCCAGCGCTCCAGGAATCGAGCACAGTGCTGGAATCGAGGGGAACTGAGGGCCCCAGCCAGTCTGAGAAAAGCCTGGAGTGTCTATGACGAGAGGCAGGATGACAGCCGCAAGTGTTCGCTCGGACTAACGGAACGGGAGGTTGTCGGCGCTTAATTGTTGTACTGCTCTGAGCCCGAGTTCACAGCATTGGTCCCAATGTGACTGACTACGAGGAGCCGGAATCCCTTCTCACTTTGTCACCTTTTGGACTTTCATTATATGAGTTCCTAGGATTTACGCTAATATTTTAGTCCTGATTATCCAGCGGGCGTGTGAACATCGTGTCTGCTCTCATATCCTAACCTCGGGCCTGGACACGAAACATTTGCTTAAGCTCTTGCACTACCCTGTGAATTTTTCATCCAGTTTTCATCAGTAACCACAGCTGTTGAACAAGCAGAGTGCTAATTAAGAATCACTATAGCGTCATGTCGAATTTACACTGTTTCCCGATTTTCCCTTACCTCGCACCATTTCAGCTCCGGCATTTCTCGCCGGGGTTACCAGGAGCTGGGAATGGTGGCACAGAGAACGGAACTGTTGGTCGTAGTGGAAATCACGATGCAATCAGTGCAGTGGGTCAAGCTTCTCGCAGAAGCTCATTCAGCATCGAGAGCATCTTAAGTGGAAGTTTTCAAGATAGTCCAAGTGGTGTGAGTGTGATTCCCGGAAGTGGACATTGCAAAGACTCTGGAGGAAAGTCTTCCAACGCTAGACCAGAAAGCGAAGCAGGTGGTTTGACCAGCACTCCTGCTTTCGCTCATTTGCCCTTTTTGCACCACCCTGCATTCCTGTCAAACCAGACGTCTGCAGCAGAATTTCTCGGTAAGTTGAAAGCTGAAACTGAGTTGAGCTTTGGGTTCAGAAAGGATTAGATTTGAGTTCTTATGCATCGTTCTGAAAATATGGCTTCGCAAACTTTAAACCGGCTGGATACGCGACAAATTTATCCCACACTCAAGTATTAAAAGATTAGCGTGGGCTAGGAGGCAGGACGAGCGGTTGACATAAGCTTCTCTTTACACCTTGAAACCAAACAACGGGCATTCTAACTTCGACCTCCTCCTTGTGCTAATTGCATTATTTTGAAAAAAAAAATATCGGGAGCAGTGCATGTAGCCCGACCGCGACTCCCAATACGCTTTCTTCTGCGGACAACTTTCTTTGCAGTAAATCTTGCACTCGTCCGGAGAGAATCCACGTTCAGTAGCGAAGGGACAGTATTCTGAAGCCACGCACTTAGATGGAGTTCCTAATGGGTTTTCTGGATGTAAGCACTAATTACAGACATGGTTAGGATCGAGAATTAATCCAGAGCTCACCGGACACGGTAATCCGAAACCTGGGTGCGAGCTTGCATGCTTATCGGCATCAGCCACGAGGATAACCGTTTCTCTCTTCCAGAATGCGATTACTGTGTGAAGGCAGCCTTAATAGCTGAGAGCCGAAGCAAAGAGTAGGACAAGACCGAAAATCTTTCTTTAATTACCAAACCTGTGATAGTTGGAGTAGGTGCATGGGGGAGATGCTATTAATCCAGGCGCGGTTCAAGATATTCATTATATGTATCACAGCAACAGGAAGGAAACCCATACAGGATGAGCAGAATACGATCAAATATGGCTTCCTAGGGGCTCAAACGCGGATGTTCCTCCAAGCTCGGCTTTTCCCGCTCTAATCACAGTCTTTTCGTGTAAAGAATCAAAATAATAATAATAATAATAATGGATTAAGAGGTGACAGGTCACGTAAAGCAAGCACAAGTGCAACGACTTGATGCTAGCAGCATCGAGACTTTAAGCCGTCAATGTTTCTAATGAACCTGAATTTCTTTATTTTCAGCTGCAAGTTACCCGGGTTTATACGGCTCCTACTTTCAACACGGACTCAGTGCTGGCGGCTCTCTATCTGCACAATCCTTACTCGGTTCCTCAGGCTTAGGTGGGTCGGGAATCGGTTCCACCCCCAAGCGGAAGCGAAGGCATAGGTACAATAATTTTTGGTTAAAATTACATTTTGAAGGTCTAACTCACAAAATCTCAGTTTGAATGAATTCCACGTGACGTACATACTTTGTTCATCCCTGCATCGTTCCAGGCCAAGTTTTGAGTTTTACGACTTGGAAGCAAAAGACATATTGTAGTTTACATTACGTACAGCTGACCATAAGTCAAATGTTTCGGCTCGTCAGAAAGTAAAAAACCCCTGTAATCCTTGTCCAGTGTGCTGTCCTATCTTGCATCCATGGTTTAATGGGTATCAGTTTTCCGTCTTTAACAGAAATAGAACGAGAGGTTACGAATTTAGCGGATTAGAGAGCAAAATTGTATCTTAATACCAGACAGAGTGGCATCTCAACTTACCGGCTGGAGAACATGCAGTGGGCAGTTAAGCTTAAGTTTTAGACGGTCGGAGCCAAGCTGTCTGGAAGTTTTTTAACAACTACTGAAAGGCGAGCCGAAGAGTACGCCGTCCAGCAGTCTGGCAGAGCCATCGGTCTTCTGTAAAGATCTCAGAGCCACGGCTAAACGTGTACTGATGTCAACAGCTAGTAGGGTAATAGTCCCATCCTGGTGTTATCTGCAGGTAGGAAGATTAGGGAAGAGGTGTGAAAATTTTGGCTGAAGCATACATGAAAAGCAAAGATATTCGAGGAAATATCGACTCCGCCACCATTGATTGCATTCAGGGAATTTGAGAGATTTTCAGGCACAGGTGGTTTTTGAATAAGTACGTGACGTGATACCATGAGGTAGGGTTTTACCATCATCCGCTAACTGTGTGACAATTCGAGGTTGTGCCTCGGGTATCTTGCGCTGCCTTACCAAGCACGATAGGGACTTAGTATAAACTTTCTACCAAAAGATGAAACGCTACTATCCAGGGTTGCATTTCGAATCAGATCTTTAAAATGTAGCCATTTCGTGCAAATGATACTCAATGAAAGGTTAGACAAAATGTTATACAATGTGAATGTAACCGCCGGATTGTTCGTTACGCAACGGGTGCTCAATTGGGTCACTTGAATTGCACTGGCGTTGAGCTTTTTCAGTTCGAACAGATGAGGGAAGACCTACGCATATTTAGTTTCGACTAGAGTTGGAGATTCAAGTTTGATTAGCTGGGTAAACAGGAGGAGGATCATAAGTGGATGAATTAATACGGTGAAAGTCTGTGGGAGCGGAGATTTAGGAGTTTTTTGGGGGGATTGAATGATTCTCAGTGGTGTTTTTACATGCGTTTAAATATTAAAGCAGAGGCCACAGACCTGGAGGTTGAATTTCGTAAAGTGGGATTGATTAGATTACTCTGTGAAATTATGGAAAATCTGATGACTTTCTGCATAATGAAATGCTAAAATAACATTGACTTTGGAAAGACTCTGGCTCGGTTTCAGTTCGGAGAAGAAGAGCCTATAAGCTTTGCCACTGGCGTAAAAGAGAGGAAGGAAGGGGTTACCGCAAACAGGAGTGCGGAGAGTCGCTTTTCATCAGCTTCGGCCTTGTCACGACGATGAACTTCCCTTATGGTTCTCGGAAACATCAGAATTTGACGGAGAAAAATTGATCTTTGATTGCAGGACAATCTTTACGGAGGAACAGCTGGAACAACTTGAGGCCACTTTCGGGAAGACGCACTATCCGGATGTGGTTTTGCGGGAACAATTAGCTTTAAAGACGGATTTGAAAGAGGAGCGAGTGGAGGTAAGACGTGTGTTTTGATTTCTGAAATGGGTATACGTATACGCGCTGCTCCTAATGTTTGTTTGATTTTTTGAGTGGAGCTTGAATAAATGCGGATAATGGAGGATATTCTGAGGGCAAGATGGATAAACGTATAATAGCTCTGGAGATGTTGGCTGTAACAGAGGGTTGGTTGTACGTGCCGTGTCGAGGGACGGAGAAAGCCTGCCCGTGCTACGGCACGTATCACTTCCGTAGCATGCATACAGCCTGTGGTATTATCCATAGGAGTGAAGCGGTAATAATAGCGGATGAAAATAGGGTTTGATAGCCGGATTGAATTTGAGGGAAAATATTTGTAAATCAAGGGAATTTAATGTGAGGAACATGGAGATGTTGAGCGCCTCTGTTTTGAAAGTAAACAAAATTAAGGGTAATGTTGATATTCGGTAATAGAATAATCTCCGGGATTCGGGACTTTAGACGGACTAGCTCACTGAGAGGACGGCGTCCTTGCCTCGTTCCTTTCCACCTACATTGAAACGGGCAGGGGCTTTCACAGGAGGAGAATGGAATGAGAGGATGGAGAAACGCTAGGAAATTAGAATTTCGCCCTGCAGTTAGCCATTAATAATTGGTAGAAGAGCGGGTTTAGTGCGGATACAAGCCGAGTATAATGCATTGATTCATAACCCATTGTTATTCTTACATTATTTCGTGGAGTGGGGCATGAAGAGCGTGTGGATTCTTTTGCTTCTTCTGGAGAGAGTTAGGAGAAGCAGCATAGGAATTTCTACAATTTCTCCAAAGACAAGAGCTAGAGACAGAGAGAAAGAGAGGGAGAATGCAAACGCACCCAGTGAATGAAAGAACAAGGGAGTGCAGAAAGCTATTGTTTTATAACATTTCCCGCTTCAATTACGCTCAAGAATGGTGTAGTGAAATCTGCAAATATAATGAGCGACAAAGAAAAAGAGAGACAAAGTACAAGAAACATCACAAGTTGGCCCGCTTCTTCCTCCTGCTTCCTCAGAGGCACTTTAAAAGAGATTCCAGGAAGAAAAGAGTACATGTACTCAGGGTGAAAGTCAGAAGGAGATCTGGATCTGAGATTGATATGTTGGCATAATGCATTGTGATAATAATTTCCTCCAAAGAACTTGATACGTGATGGAAGATTGTGAACTTGACGTAAAATAGGATCATCTGGCGTGAAAATCAAGGGCTTGCGAACGTATTTAGATCCTGAACCAAGGGTTCAGCATAAAAATTTTGATTAGATGAGATGCCCTGCTTTTGACGTGAACCAAAGGCTTTGCGAGATGATCTTCACGGGTATAGGAAGTATACGCGGATGTAGTTTTCCCTGCACGTGATCCTCCTGTCAAGGCGACAATGCAGATTGCAGAACGTGCCTACTTTGGTGAGTGGGAGCGAATTAAAAAGGGATGATCATTTCGTGATTCGAGGGTGTATCACTAGAAACATAGGGAACGGCTAAGCGCTTGAGCGTAATTGAATTTTGATTGAGTGGAAATGTCTGCTTGGGAAAGTTCAATTTCACTCTAGCAGTCAAGTACCGTGATCGTGAGTCGCGGCGTGCACAAATGGAAATTTACAAAAAGAGCAACTGGACCAAGCCCTTACAATACAATTATCGCCTACCAACCGCCTCCACAATCAGGATAATAGCTTGTCAGCTTTTGGAACAATAATAACTATTCATGTAAACAATCGAGTTCAAGTTGTACCGACAATGCTTCACAGTTGAGATTTCGGCATGCGCTCTTTTAGAAAACCATATTGAACTACCTTCCAAATTCATCTAGAAAAGTTGCTTTCAAAAGCTGCGATTCACCAACCAGCCGATCCCAAAATGAGCAAATTACCTACAAAATACCGATTTGGGGGTACTAAAGTAAGAAGTAAGACCGGAGATACAATTTTGAGATTCTTGATGCACGAAGCACAGAAGAGGAGACTGTTCGGATTAGGATACGCAGGTAGACTACAGTTTCCTACCTGGAATAGCCAAATAGTTTATTAGTACATGATACGCTTGAGTAACTGGGTGACGTGGGGAAAATAAGAGAACATGACAGGTGAGCGTTGATGGCACTGAATTTACTGAAACTGAACGGGTATGAAATGGAACTAGTTGTTGGTGATTACTGCGTAACTTATTTGACATCAAAGCAGATGTTGCGAATGTGAAAAGGAAGCGTGTGCATCCAAACGAATCATCGCTGATAAATTGCCAGCTTATAGATTGCCGGCTTAAGTAGCTGTGTTTGACGGATGTTGAAACCGACGGCATGTAAACGAAGTTACGCACGACTCTATGATAACTCTTTCGCCGAAGTGGATTGCATTGTCAGTTGGCTGTAGTTATTTATGACATTTTCATAAATGTAGGAGGGAAGGAACGCTACACCATACACAGATAATGAGGTCTAGTATGTTTCGGAGAGAAGGAGCTGTTCAAACCCCGAGATGCGAGGTTGGTTTGAGATGAAAGGATGGTTTCCTGGATTTGTAGTGGATGCAAATGCAGAAGGAAGGTGGACAAGTTTGGTGATACCGGAGCGCAGATACTCTGTTGGTTTCCTTTGATATGAGTCGTTATTGATGAAGAATGAAGATATTGCCAATTATGGTCGTGGAGACAAGGAGTTGGTGAATGTTTGACTGCACGAATTTTGTGCTTATTGACAAATATCTTGTAACTCTTTTGATTACGGGACAAGAGCTACGAAGCGTGATAATAGAGTCTGCTCCGGCCTTTGTAAAGCCCTCCATGCGTGGGATTATTATCAAAAGGCGTAAGGGCTATAGACTCGCTAAAGCAAACTCGCAGAACAAAGGTGCTGTGGATGGGCACTGCCGGGAGAGAAACAACTCCGAGTATATAAAACTCAGGTAGATGAACAGCTATACATTGTGATTTATCAAAGGCAGTTGAAACGGAGGCGGCTGGAAGAGGCTGGAAGGAAGCATCCATCGCTTGACGTGCTATCACCAAGAGAATTTAGGCTTTTGAATTCTATCGAGCAGATTAAATGGTTGTACCGGAGGGCTATGCATCCGCATCGCTGTATGCGAGATCCTGAGACCTAGTTCAAATGAATCCAAACCGGGTGGTAGCATTCCATTGTAAAGGAGTAAGCGTAATCGCCATTTAAAAGACAGGGGCGAGGCTAAAGGTCTTGATCATGTTATGGTACGCGTACTGCCCGTTTACTGTAAAAGAGCAGCCGGTAGAAATAAATACAGGAGGACTAATTTCTTCCCTCTTTTCTATTCCAGGTGTGGTTCAAGAACAGGAGGGCTAAATGGCGGAAACAGAAACGAGAGGAACAAGACAGGGTGAGAAGATTACAGGACGGAGGAGATGTTAAAGTAAGCTCGCATGGGAATAGCGTGCCGTACGGTGGCAGCGCTGATGCTAGGGCATCTTCCTCCTCTCCACCACCTTTGAGCCTTCCTGGCGTGGGAAATGGACATCACTTGACCAACTGTCTCCTCAACTCAAGTGGCACCTCTGGAGGTCTCGTTAATAGGGTAGATCATAACATGTAGCCCTTTGCCCATGCACAGCCCCTGTAAAAAAAGAAGGAGGAGCTCAGACTTCTCAGATGATTTGAGCGATTAGTGAACTACGTATTGAGTTAAATGTATTTAATTTAAATGACTAAGCTTTCGCGATTGGATTTGTACATTTCTTGATGACCGCAAAATATGGCTGGAGTCTCTAGTCGCAATCGCGAGAATGTTATATAATTCGTATTACGTGATACGTTTAAGAGGAAACCCGTTCGCTCTCATCCAGCCCTCTTCCCTACTCCATTTTCAAGAAGTGCAAGAAACATGTTGCTAGACAACTATTTATGTGGCAAAGACTGTGAACAATGAAGACCCAATTATTGTCACCGGTTCAATTCAGATGTGTGCACGATTTCATTGGGGGTTTTCTGTACTGTATATATGTACTTAAATGCATGGAGGGAAAGCGCGTAACTCTNATATATGTACTTAAATGCATGGAGGGAAAGCGCGTAACTCTTCCATTGTACATTAAGTTGTTACATGTAAAATGTTTTTAAGTACAATATGCGTGCGACTAAAATAAACGTATTCATCATAAACAAATTCAATTGGTATTATAATGACGTGCAATCGCAATTTCTACTCATACACTTTAATTTCAAGTTAAGAGCTTAAAGTTAGTCGAGTGACAGCATGAAAGAAGTCTCCAAGTTGCATTGCTCGTCTTGAAAATAATCATCACACGAATGACGGCAAGAACATCGACAGGAAAGTGGACGAGAAAACAAATTAGGGGTAAGATTACGTGGTCCTGGGTGCAGGTGAAAGGGTTGAGACTTTATGATTAATCATTTGCTGTTCCCCCGGTAGGCTGAAAATGATTTTAGCCTGGGAACATGTTAATCATGTGGGAGGCAACTAGGCCGGGCATCTGGCCACACTTGTGGCATTGCACAAGATCGCATGCAAGCTGGAAAGAGGCCATGCTGATATTAAATGGTTCATCCTCCCTCATTCTCACATGAGCCATGCTAATGCAGTTCTAGAAAGATAAACACTAGAAGGGGAATGATGGGAATAATCCATTAAGTGATCGCACGTTCCGGAGACTAACAAGATGGGAAGTGCACTGTTTAGCCACAAGAGTGTGAGAAGAGCCCTTGAAACGTGTCAATTTGTCACCACGAAGCTTAAAAGGCAGACAACTGTATTTGCATAGCTGCAGGCACATGAGGCAGAGGAAGGAGACTGTAGACGGTGTTAATTTGTATTGAAACTTGATAGAATTACAACGATTCAATCACGACCCACAATTGTCTCAAGTTGGTCGTTATCTCCGAAAGGTGAGGCACAACATGGGTATGGGGCTACATGAGCGACTGCTGACTGAGACCTCACGCGTGGTTATGTCCCCTTCAATCATGCTGTTTAATTAGGTCAAAGGACATGTGCTAACAGGGCCTAAATGCCTAAAATCTAAGAATCAAATCAAATCAATGCGAGGATTAGGTAGGAGTTTACTTCACTAAATCGGCCCGACTTTTCTATGTGAAGCCAAAGTGCGGAGTTCAAGATGTGAACGGTTGTCGTACTGATTAAAGCTGAAGCATTGCACAGGTTCAAAAGATTGTGGAACTAATCTTCCGCATAGCAACGACGCTTGATAAACGCATCTTATGCCAGTAGAGGCAAGGATACATCGTACGCGTGTAACCTGTGACACTGGCTGAGACCGGACAGAAATCTTTACCCTGGGCGTAGATGAGACTGTAGGGATTATCTTTTGAAAGGAAATGGAAAAGTACTACACGGTAATCAGACAAGCATTAGCATACGAACGAATGCAGTACCGAAGACTTGCGATGCGGCTTACAAGACCTTGTAACGGTGAACAAGAGGGTCAAAGCCAAAAGCAGAGAAAGCTTATGACGCAAACAGAATCTGTTGCGAGCAGATGCAACTTACCCTCAACAAATCAACTACTATTACTTGCCGGTAAATCAAAGTTCCCTATGTCACACAAGTTACCTGGTATTTCCACAACGGGTCTTAAACAAATGGGTGAAACGCGTGATGAATTGCTAAACCATCATATTAGCAGTGATTAAGCGATGTGTGGATTTTATCCTCCGGCTCATGATCCCGAGTTGGATTGTATTCATGCTATTAACTTGAAGCAGGAAGGAAAATGAGCAACGGCATGAAACGCCTGCCGAGAGACGAATCTCAGCCTTACGATATGTAGCAGACATGGCCTGAATTGGAGGGTGCCCAGATTTGGCAAGGGATTATTGGGACTAGGACAGGGATGAAACGAATCTTGGAAGGATGAAGAGCAAGTCCTTCATGCTTACATGCGACCGAGAGATGGACATGAGAACGGACAGGACTTTTGGAGGTGGTGGCACATGGAATGAGATGTGTTGACATATTTAGATGCGATGTGTGATGGAACATGTGTCAACACGGGATTTACTTGTAATCTACTGGCCTGTTGATTCCCTCCCTGTTGGTAGCATAAAGGAGACTTGAATGCTACAAGAGATTTAAAAGGTACCTCCCTGAAAACATTGTTTGGGTGACCCTGGCTAGGGCTGGTTAACTGGTTATTTGGTTGGTATTTAACACCGTTGTTGTACCTTGTAGCCGGAGCTGGATGATGATCGATGCAGTGAAATGAATACCTTACCTAGTCACGGCACAGCACCGCAGCTTTACAGCTAACTGCCTGGTCCTATCCCGAGATTAGCGCTTGGTTCGGTGGCTAACGAGATGTGATTCAAAGGGAATCGTGGTGTGGGGCAGAATCTGGTTTAGGAAACACAATGCTCTAGAAAATAAAGGATCAAATAAGAATGCATTAAAATATTGATATAATTAAAGGATATGGACGAGGTTGGAAGGGTACGTTTGCATGAACTTGAGGACTGTGCAGCCTTACTGCAGTGGGCAAAGCACAGGCTGGATTGCGCCAAGATTATAGACTGACTGACTGTGAGCTTAGCGGATAGAGCGAAAGCTAGACGAGATGGGAATAAAGAAAAGAAGCGAAAAATCCCGAATGATTTGAATTAAAATGTTTGTCTGTATGACAGTGATCCTGTTTACTCGACTGGGGGACTCTGCTTCAGGAATAAAGGATGATGATGAAACAGACTGAATGTGAGCGTTGCATTGCAACCACACTGACCGACAGAAGCAGAAGGCAACCCAACGTTGTGAAAAATTCACAGCGGCTGGAAACTTATTTCCTGGTCTAGATGAAACGTTTAAAAGCTTACTTGGAGGGCTTTCCGGATTTTTTACTTTGAGAGATGACTTGAGGGAGACGGACTTGATTTAATTGCTGGCCTGTGGTCACATTTTCAATCACTGACTTTATACATAACTCATGTTGTTGTTCTAAAGGGACCCGACGGACGGTAGCGACGAGGAGCACTACTGACTGGAGAAACCGTGAGCGAGTATAATAACTAAATTGATGTAGACCATGAGCGGGAGAACCACGAAGTAGGGAGAAAACAAGCCACAGCCAACTCGAGCAAATATCAACGAAATGGGAAAGTAGTTTTAAGAATTCATGAGGTACATTGTTTTTTGTGGGTTCTCGGACGACAGATTTAAGTGATTACACATCTCATGTTGCCGAGCAACGGGGATTTAGACTTGAAACCCCGCTGATCCTCAACCAGATTGCAGATTGTCCTTGGGCTTGTGATACCGTAGAAATTTTTATAATTGGTCCTTGATCACAGAAACTGAGATGAGTTCCATTTAAACCTATCTACATAAACACACGATTTTTGCAGGAATGATGTTTTTTCAGTGTTAGCATTTAGTATCTGGTGCCCATCAGCTTTAAGTTCTTTTCATGGTGGAAGAAAGTTTTGTCATCAGAGCTTTAAACTACTCTCTGAGGAAAAAATTAAATCTTTGATAGCTGAATTTGGCATAACGGGGCATGCTATTGCACTCATGTAAGCTTACATCATAACTTACCGCAAATATAATCTAGCTACATTACGCTAACTTTCTTGAGGTATTGAGCTACACGAGGCAAAGCACGCCATGAGCAAACAAGCACCTAGGAAATGATTTAAAAAATTAAAAGGGGGAATTACTCAATGCCATGAAAAGTTTGATAGAGTTTGATGGGGCGATGCAAATTTTTTTAAGGTTTCAGTCGCATAGAATGCTGAAAGAAAGTTTTATGAAGTGAGTGCAACGATGTAGATGAGGTGATTTTATTATATGAAGCTTTACAGTTCTTAAAGAGGGGAGTGGGAATAAGATTGTGCGATTTACAAGGTGAAAAGAAAGGTGAGAAACATTCTCTCAACGTCGCACGAAAATCGTCTGGTGAATGAACACGAAAAAAATACTGCAGAGGATTCTAGTCCCCTGTGGTTACGTAAAATGAAAGTGCAATTTATTCTATGATAGAAAAATTATGAACACAAAACACGGAGGGGAGCAGTTGCCGAAAGACTTTTTTCTCTTTGCTTTCGGAATCTGAGGAAGCAAAGCTGTGAAAAAAAGTAACAAATAATAAAAGAAACTTATTTACAATGCGGAAGGAAAACAGACCGAATTTCAGAATTCAGAATCTTGTTTACAGGATGAAAGGATGGATGAGGAGGGGTTTCACTCCACGCATACTTTCCCGGAAAACATGTATAGACGCGGCGGTGAAAGGAATCGATTTCACAAAAAGTGCTTGTAAATTGCTAAAGCTTTTCAAGCCAAGGCAAGGTGTGTAGAGCCGAGACAATCCCGAGGGTGCAGTGCTTGTAAGGGTTGGCAAGGAACCTCGTGAACTTGAATGTGAAAAGTTTTTGACTTTATGGAAAAATGTGTGGGCAAACAAATTGAATTGCTGCAAGAAACCATATCAGAAGTAACTCAGTTGTTTAATCAGGAGTTGACGTAAAAGCCATAGCTAGTTGTTGCTAATGGCAACCTCGACTGACGCAAATTCAGTCCCGTTGTAATCACTCATCACCACTTTTCAGAAAACTAAAATTACGAGACGCGGTGCTTTTCTTACACACAGACACGTTTTTTTCAAGTGCTGCACTGCGTGGATAAGTAGTAATTAACAGGGTGTAATTTTTAGTTGGGAATTTGAGCAACCAGGCCTTTTATAAAGCCTATGTATGCGTGTGGGCACCTACGTTTCTCCGTGAGCGATTAGAGGAAGATTTATGAAAACCTTTATGTTGCAAGGCTTAGAGTGGAGATGCTGCTCAAGTTAATTGTCTTCTCTCTCTCTATGAGTCTTAGGTGACAATAGAAGAAGTGAAGCGGATGATAGAGCCTATCCGGGGTGCAAACACAAGCTATAAATTAAAATCTATAAAGTAGCCGCAGCAACCAAGTGGAAAATAGGCTATTGTCAGCACAACCTACAAAAAGATTCAACGTGTAGTGGCTTGAAGGTATTTGCAGGCACAATTACTTCGAAGGGCAGCTTCTTGAGGTGGGTGCTTTCTTAAAAGTTTCAGTTCTACTATTTAACTTAAAACAGCGCCAAAGTATTCGATTGAGATGTTTAAAATTTATACCGGTCCATCAAAAGTGAGATTCATCCTAAGTGTGATATTCGAAACACGCAAGTAGGGCATGTGCCTCAAGCACTCTCCGCCTCCAACTACCGCATCAATCCTCGATTCCACAGAATTCGCAACCTTGTGGATGCAACTTGATGAATTTCAGGGCAGCTCAGGGATCTTTAAATGATTTCTAGATTTTTGGAGGAACTGCAGGGATCACGTTATTTTTCATGACGCACTCAATATCAAGCAAGTGATATTCATTCTACGTTGTCACGCCACGTGTCGATCTGATGGATGTGCGGGTGCTCCCACTTCTTGCTTTACATGGTAAAGGAAGTGTTCAAGTCTAGAGCCGAAATCAGGATGTGAATGATGGTATTGACTAGTATATTAAGGCACAAATAATGCAGAGATTGTGAAGAAAGACAAGAAGCGGAAAATAAGTTAAGAGTGTCGGAAGAGGAAAAACGTGCGGAAGACTTACAAGTGGAAGCTGTGCCGAGATAATTTCCGCTCGAGGACTCAAGTAATTAAAGGCGAAACAAGAGATTGAAATGGAGAGTGATTCGGTGAGAAAAAAATCAAAAGAAACTAACAATCCTCTAGTCTGCAACCAACGTCGCTCTAATTAATCGATTCCATAAAATGAAGACTGAAATCAATGGAGTATAAACTATAAATTCTTACTGCATATAGTCAGAAAAGAAGTATTGTTACCAGAAAAAACTGCAGCACATTTGTTCCACTTCGAACTTTCCTCGTCATTTCGCCATCGCTTTCTTATGAGCTACCACGAGCCTAAAAATGTACTTTCGCTTATTGATTCACCGTTACTTGATCCTACCGTCTAGAGGAAAGGCCAGCTTGCATCAATCCTCGCAAAGCGGTTAAATTCAGTCTAAACTTTTACAACTAATATTTTGCTGACTGGGCTTTGAACGCCAAGAATTGAAGTAGTTGCAGACTGAATGCGAATGGGAGCATTGTAATGATTTCAGATTGTGTGGTGCCTAGATTGAAAAAGTGAGGAAAAAGGGAAGCCGTACGTTCCGAAACGGAAAGTAATCTGACACTTAATCGGAGTCAAACGCATAAAAAACTTGAGCGGGATGAATTTAGTGGAACGAATCCGTGCTACAAATTAATATTGCGGTCGCCTTTATTTGCTTTGGTTACGTGCGCGGGTGGGGAATGGTTCGGTTCCTTTCCGGTTATGTGGAAAAACGGTTTCTATAGTGCGCATGGACCTGGTCTTTGGTCTGCTTGTCAATAACTAGCCGTGTGTGACTAAACTATCAATGCGTGTGCTTTTACAAAATTTTTTATTTTTCGTACAACCCGGATTAAATATGAAATATGGTATGATTGCTGATCATAGAAAACGTGGTGACGTGTGACAACGTTGTCCTCACCAGTACTCAGTCCATATAATATTGGATTGGAACTGCACGGAATGCACACTTCCATATTTAGGAAAGCAGTTCATTAGTGGTAGGGAGATGGGGGATCTAGTACCAAGATGAGAAACCGTACGTGTGCTTGAATGATGGGATGTGAGATTAAATGCGTGGTAACAACTGATGAAGTGATCCTTTTGAGCTTGGAAGATCGTGATACGATTACCTTTAAGCAGTTCCATAACTTTTCGATCAAATATCTTGAATAAATGCACATTGCCTAAAACTCAATATGATTGCACAAGAAACTACTTTTTTCAACTAGAACTCTCTTTCTTGGTTGAGCTCATTCAAAAAAAGTGAGAAAACTTTAGGAGCAGGCATAAAATAGGAAGCAACCCTAAGAGCGTGATCAGTGGGCTTGATTTGACATTTGATACTGCCATTCTCGGGTCACTTGTATACAGTTCACGGGAAAACAAACTCTGGAGTTCAAACAAGTCCTAAACGAAAATGACTTGTGCCTTGCTGCAGCTTTAAGTCTTGCCTTTAGCTGTTTTTATGAAGTAAAGCTGCGAAGTCTGTGACTATACCTATTTGCTGTACAGAGACTGTCGGTTGAACTTGTAACTGTCATGTCTTGGACCGCTTGGGTTACTGATGATGATGACGTTAATGGCAAGAGTTTAAATTCAATGCTAAAAAAATATACTATTGTTCTGCCACCGAAGTCAGGAATTGTGCGATGCAAGCGCTCTAACCAACCCCAATTCTAAGGTTTCTCAACAGCATCAACAGCACACATTATTGACCATTTACAGTACAATAAAATAATTATTTGTAACTGACAGAATCAGCAGATAATAATAGGCCTTTCTAACGAAAAATACAATATGCTCAAGTCCGTGCTGTGTGTTTGGTCCATTTCGCGTAGTCCAAATGCAAAATGTGTATTGTAGCTTTAGCGTCATATTCCAGAAGAACCTCCCGTGCTCCCTGGCGGTCGCTCGTGAGGACTATTTGGCTATTAATGGCTCCATAGAGCTGCAAAGAAAGACGCGAAAATAGGCTGACAAAGGCTGCAGTACGAGGGCGGATCAAAAAGTCCGGTAAATGGCAAACTTCCTCACAACGCATAGCTACGATCTATGGCTCATTCGAAAGAGCAACTCTTCAAACGGTAGGACGCAAAAAATTAGCAGGCTCCAGCGGCTGGATACGCTTCTGGAAGCGAACGCGCTGAACGCTGTAAAATCCGCATTTTAGCTTCCAGTCGGTCTTATATTGGCGACCACCGAGCCATTCCTGGAGATTGGGGAATGGAATAAAACCACTGGGTGGCGTGCCTGGGACCCAGGTTCGATTCTAGAAAAGCTTGAAACAAATTGCAAAAAAAATTCGGTTCCATAAATCCATTAAACTGCGGAAACTCATGTGTCTCATTTAAAGGAATTTCCTCCAATTTCCTCTCGTCCCAAAATTTTTTTAAATCTACATATGGATTTGGTCCCTTGAGGTATCATGCATGTAAGGGACCCCAATGGGCTTATGTGGACGATTGTCCATTTAAATTTTTTTGATTTTGGACAGTACTGGAGAGGTCAGTTGGAGTTGTCCCTCCGAGTCAAGTAATTCTGCAATGCCCCTCCCGCCCCACCCCCAAAATTTGGTCTAGCAATTTGTAAATGGCTGAGATGACAGAGTCATATGTCCTGAACATTCTGGCCAAGCAATTTTTAATTCGGCTCATGCGATAATTTTTTAAGACAAATTAAGTGAGTTGACCTCCGCTCTCACTCTGCCCCATTTCCGGGTTTTCAGTACACGTTTCGGAAACGCCTCCTCGACTTTTAATTTTCTAAAATTTGCTGCGGCTATAATTTTTGCAACAGCAAACTAATTTTTGGTATCTTATGTTTTGAAAAGTTGCTCTTTCGAATGAGCCATAGATCGTAGCTCTGCGTTGTCAGGAAGATTGCCATTTACCGGACTTTTTGATCCGCCCTCGTACACAGATTCCGTTTTTACCTTCTCTCTGTCTTAGGATCCCTTATAGACATACTTGAGGATTCAAATGGTTTTACGCGCAATATTCCGGTAAGCTAAAAAAGTTTTTCGCGATTTTAAATGTCACATGTGCATGTTGATGCTCCTTTCATTTCACTAATGTGTCAGAGATATAAAAAATGATGTCACGGCAGGCCGAATACAGGAACGTA
>VRMD01000664.1:0-23097 GCA_009872375.1 Sminthurides bifidus | reverse complement strand
TGATCGGCATGACCATTTCACTTCACACAATCGCATTTTTCCCTCATTCGCATCACAATTAGCCTTTTTTATACCATACCTTAAAACATAGAAAA
The DNA here is from genome assembly GCA_009872375.1 of Sminthurides bifidus. Classification (NCBI taxonomy): domain Eukaryota; kingdom Metazoa; phylum Arthropoda; class Collembola; order Symphypleona; family Sminthurididae; genus Sminthurides; species Sminthurides bifidus. Next base: position 23,002 of record VRMD01000664.1, on the reverse strand, counting down.
ACCTTTAAAAGCTAACTACTCCCATTAGGAATTAGCATGGATGGGCATAAAGTTCACGCACTAGATTTTACAAGGTGAAAAAATGGAGAGGAAAGTTGTTAAAACCTTTGTTGTCTCTCCATTTCTTTCAACATGTTAGCATGCAATCACGAAATGTTTCTTTCCAAACTCCGTAAACTTCTTGTTGCCACAGTCACGTTAATTCGGAGATCATTGTCCTCCTCCAAAAGCAATAGCAACTCAGCAGTTTCCTCTCGGCAGTCCTTATGTATCCCGTTGCCGATTTGACGCTACTCCGCATCCGCATCGTCTGAATTTCTTCTCCCTCCATCCCTTTTCATACATGCATCCTCAACTACCGATACACCTGGGTTAGTTAACTCAGGTTGGTTACGCGAAACCAGCTGTTTGGTCTACGATCCGGCAAACACATACAGTAGGTAATTCACAGTCCACCTGAGGAATTCTTCCTGATTCGCAGCTCACCTATGCATCTTGCTCTTTTACAGCTGCAGCTCACTCAAGATTGCTCACCTGAGAGAATTGCAGACGAGAAGCACAAGAGATGCATGGAGGCGCAGCAGGCTGGGATGATCATCTTCATCATTGGCATCATCTCCTCTGCATACGAAAATACGGAGCTCACCCTCCGCTTTTGAATGCTGTAACAAGTGCTCATCATCACCGCTGCAAATTCTCATATGGGGTTGCTCAAGGAGGAGGAAGTGAATATGCAGGGCTCATGCAAGGAAACTGTAATGGTAATCTTGCCTGCCTCGCTAAGGCAGCGTACAAGTATTACGTGACGCGAAAATCCGAAAATTTTGACCAACTCACCACACGTAACGCCCGTTACGTAACATTAGTCCCCGACTACCACCGGCCGTTAGTAACGCTATTTGAAAGTTGACCTAAAGATGCAGGAAAATAATTAGGGCCAAGTCCAGTTTTAAAGTCGAAAATACAGTACTTCTGTTGCAAGCACAGAAAACCGTTGCTGGTTGGTAGGCCTTAACTTTTTTAAGTGTTACTTATTTACAAAATTTTCATTTTATCCAGCTTCAGCGTCACGTATCACATGCGTTTGCCCACCAGCTACCCCAGTAACAAATCGTAACAATTTTCTTGGTCTACCACCCACCCCTTCAGCGTCACGTAATACTTGCACGCTGCCTAATGGGATTTTAGATGATGGATTCGTCAAGGGTGCACATTTTTCGCTCCATCCCTGTACATGCTGCACATAAAACATCATTTGTGAAAGTTTAGAGCCCCAAGACCATAATAGGCTGCCCTTGTTTTCGCAACCTGTCAAAATTATTACTTGCCTTTTCATGAGCACAAAGCCTCTCCGCTCACTTTCCGCTCAGGTATTCAGTCAGCAAAGTATTTACATTTACAAGTGAGGTAAAACCACACAAGAGTCAAAAGCTGAGCTTGGGCTCAGCTGCATTTTATGCTGCTAACTGCTAGCTGTGCTGGTTTACCTGTATTCAAAACTTTGGTTCAGCCTCTGATGAAAGATACGCCATTATCTTCTTACTTCGACCAAGGAAAAAATTGAAATCAAAAGCAGGACAGGACGACGAGAGAGGAGATTAAAACGAATTTTAATTACAAACGACTTTTTCACGGCCTGCAATTGAATGGAGCGGAGGACTCCAACCTCAAAGCCCAGTGCCGAATTGAGAGTTTTGCCACCTGTAGTCTTGTTGTTGGCGAATTCGTGGAATTCATCACAGCAAGTTTTTCATCTTTTTCCTTATGAACGTAGTCAGGCTTCAATAAAACCTATGCAACGCGCCTCGAAGAACCACCAGAATATTTCAGTCATCAGAAACAACAGGATTATACAGCCCGGGGAATAATTCTAACCCAGTGCCAGTTATCTCTCCTCCTCCTTAGCAAGTCAAGAACACAATAGGTATAGACGTTCTTTTACACGATTACAAAAATGATAATTTCATCCAGGAAATATTTCCAAGCCTGGAGCTAAAGAAAGAAAATCTTTACAAAAACGCATAAATCACTCATCACATTACAGGGGTTGAACCGGGTTTTAAGATAATTGCATATGTACGAGCTTACAAACTCATCCGACTGAGCACGCAACACCGTATCACGTTAAGTGTAAGCATTGGCCATGCCTTCAAACCAATGAGAGACTCACCCCAAATGCATAACTTCGGCACAAAAAAGTAATTACAGCCTCCAAGGGGTCAAGCAAGGTCCAAGGGGTGCTTTACGCTTCGCCTTAAGGATCTTTTTTACAGATCCGCGTTTAAGTCTCATCTCCCGCATACTGAAAGACGAGCTCCTTTTCAATCTGCCTCACCTTCACCTCTGAATGTGGAAATACCGGCCCAAGCCTCGAAAGATGCTGTGCAGCACGCACGTTCAACAATGGTTCTCTGCTGGAAGATAAATTCATGACCTCACAGGTTAATAAAGGATCTGACAGGAGAACCGAGTGGTTAAAATTAGATCAAAAATTTTGGAATTTAAATCACCTTGTATTTAGGCACGTAACCGCTTATTCACTTACGAGGATGTGAACCAAAGCCCGGCCTTCTTGATAGCTGTATCGGTTGAATTTCTAATGAAGTTTCGAACAAAATTGCTTCCTCGGAAGGGAAGAACAGGTTGAAGAAGCCAACTCCTGGGTGATGATGACCGCAGCTCAGTGTGTCCAGAAACGAGGATTTTCCTTTCCTCGCTTAGAAAAATCAAGTCAAGCTTAACGTGCTATTGCTCCGGTTGCTCATGATGTGTAATTAGGCTTTCTTCTGCGGCGATATAAATCCCGTGGGAAAAAGTTACTATTCCTCGGGCAGGAAAACAAAACTCCCATCATCATGTGCCGTACTAAAAGGTGTGTAGAAACTGGAAAGAGAGAATACTCGTCGAGACTCAAGAGACGATCCTTTATTCACTCCATCATTTCTTCTCAGGGATGAGACATTGCTCATTGTGGCCAGTATATTGCCACAGATTTACCTTCCATATCTCAGGTATTACCCTCTCTTTTGCGCTTTGTGGTCCATGAGGAATTGAGAGGAACCTGTGAAAAGCATAACATTTGCCGTACTAATTTCCATGGGAAACTGGTCTTTCCAGCGCTTTTAACCCTCGGAATCCCTCTCTTTGAGGAGAATTTAAGAAGCGATCGGGGAATGAGACTCGGTGTTCTCTGCATATAGAAAAAAAATCTCTCCCGCAGGCTCATTTTACTTAGTCCAGATTGTTGAATCTTTATCATTTCATAAATGCTTAACGATTCCAACTACCTATCACCTACCTTGGCCTTGTTCAGTCCTATGTTAACCATTGACTGTGATGTAAAATCTGTGGAGCTTCTGACACGCGAAGAGAACTCGTTCACGCATAGGAACAACGGCCGAAGAGCCTGAGACAGAAGTCTTGAATCATAAAACAGTACCAGGGGAAATCATCTCATCTTCGGGTAATAACAATGCAAGAACCAGTGGTTCAGGTAATAATCTGTGAGATGATGGGCGACGGCGGATGGTCAGGAGGTGATCTGAATAATCAGGAATTAAAATTCTGTAAACTTTTTACAATAACTTTCTTCCACTTGCCCTTGCTTTGAGAGGGAGAAGAAGTGATTTAACTGCATTCTTCCATCTCATATGCGTGAATCTCTTGACAGGCTGAACCATCCCAATGGTAGATGGAATGAGCCAGTTTTTCGGCTCTTAGACTTTTGCTTATGAATTTTTAACGAAAGATTGGAGAAAAAGCTTCATTTTTTTACAATTCAGCCCTGGTTCTAATAAATTCCATGTAATAAGCAGTAGAAGGCGCGGTGAGGGCCTTCAGCAGACTTCTTCTGAAGGCATTGAAGATTTTAAGCTGAATTGGCTTCTGCAATTACTTGCCAACAATGTCTACCTTTGTTACAGCAATTACACAGCCTACTGAATCGTAGTGCGTATGCTCGTACAAATGCCCCGACAAAGTGATCCTACAGCTTGCCTAAATCAGGAAGGACATCGCTAATTGCTATTCTTCAAATAATAATTAACGAGTAGCGGTATCGTTAGCATCTAGTTATTAAGTGCCATAAGCCGGATTTTCAGCAGCCATTATCATCCCAGCTGTGTCCACAGATCTTCGGCTATGTAACGGATCTCGAGATTGATTACTTTACCGCTCACTTCCGGCCATAAATACCAGTCTTTGGTCTTGCAAAGCTTCAACCACAAGTAGAACTGCACATTATTATAGGGCAGAGTAAGCTTAACGTTTGCGATTACAGTAATTGTGACTTCGCACCAAGGGGAGATGTGCCTTCCGGAAACGTTTTTTCCTGCCAAATTCGGTAGCTGAGCAATGGCATTGGCGCTAAGCTATCTGCCATCTGTTGCTACTGGCCAATGTTCTTCTCATGCTTCAAGTCAATGTGAAACACTACAAATGCATGTTATAGTAGAAAATACTTGGCAGCAATGGTCACAAAGCCAGAAAATACAAGGCGGTTGTGGCCCTAAGGACAATCACAAGCTTTGAATTTCCCATCAGAAAGCAGGTACTTTTTGTTTCTCACAGGTGTAATAAATACCTGAGTTGAAAGAGAGCAGACTGATAGGAAGGATGAAGGACGAAGCGTAGAATGAGTTTACGGTCACTATTTCCGGTAGCTGATAGCATTTCTGTCTACGTGCCCGGCTGTCTTCAGCTCTTCTCTGCCTTGTGTCGTATCAATTCACCTGAGCGTTTACAAGAAGTTGGACAATGCAACATAGGCGGTGGCATACGCGAATGATCGTATAGTTTTATGTGCTTTTAGCGTGGGCGTTCTATTGCGATGATTGCTGTCCACCTATGCTTTGTTGTGGACTTTTTTGAGTTTTTCACCGGGAATTGGAAACGTGGTTCCGTTCAGACACAGAGGTTATTTCAAGACGGATTTCATTCCACGCCCCATTACCGGATGTTTAGCGTAGCGTATAGGAAAAGAACGGGGAGAAAATCCGCTGGCGTGAATGCATTTTCATACATGATTGCACTTAATGAGGAAAATTACAATTTAACACGCTTCTTCAATGACCATGTAAAGCCGCGTGAAATGCTGTTGACTGGTGGAGATGACGGACAAATAGGGTCGTTTGACCGCAAAGGCGAATGTTTCCATGTTAATCTGTGTTGGTAATGCTGGTTTGTTTTCTGTTTTCTGTCTCGTTACGAATGATTTCAAAAGGAACGGTTCTTTTCTTAATTGCAGAGTGAACAGCAAGGGACAGGAACTGTTGGACAATGTGTTCAAGCAATTGAACATCATTGAAACGTCGTACTTTGGGCTTCGCTTTGTTGACAACACGGGACAAGCTGTAAGACATGTTTTTTTTTAAATAATTGCTTGTACCATTAAGTCTAATGTGTTCCAAATCGCCACTTCGGTCCTTTTATGTTCGGCCACGAGTTGAAACTCGGTGGACGGAAAACACATAGAAATGTCGATTAGGATTTTAGGCCGTTTTAGGCCCCTTTGCCCCTTTTAATGGTTCAACATAGTGAAACATTGCAATTCAATCAGTGGGTCCTTAAGTATATGAAAATTGATTCATTTGTAACTTTCAGCATTGGCTGGATCCTGGAAAGAATGCCATCAGGCAATTGGAAGGTGAGTCAGATTTTCAGCAAAGCTCAACTAGAGAGTCGATGCGGTAGGGAATACTTGGTATTTAATTGATGGAAGATGATGATTAATGAAAATATGTTCTCCAGGTACGGACCCAGCAATTTGCTACTTCGGAGTTAAGTTCTATGCCGCTGACCCTTGTAAACTCCTAGAGGAGATTACTAGGTGAGTTCAAAGCTATTGGCAATCAACAATTATTTGTTAGCAGTCTGAAGCTAGTCAACTAATAACATTCAAACATTTGCATTCGTAGATACCAATTCTTTCTACAAATCAAGAAAGATATCCTGCTTGGTAGACTAGCGGTTTCGGAGGACCTTGCTGCTCAGCTCGGCGCATATGCAATTCAGTGTAAGTGTCAAGAAATACACTGCCATTTACCACAAGCTTAAACGTTTTAACATTTGTGTTTTCTCAAGCTTTACATTTCTATAAACAGCTGAACTCGGCGATTACGATCCGAAGCGCCACATAAAAGGTTACGTCTCAGAATTCAGATTCGTGTCCAACCAAACTCTAGATTTGGAGGAACGGATAACAGAGCTTCATCAGACTCTAGCGTAAGTACTTTATCATCTATAAATGAGTCACTATCTTATTACCAGCACATGCTTAGTTAGCATAGCTCATAATCCTGTGTCTATTACAGGGGCGAAGTTCCGGCAATAGCGGAACTGAATTACCTAGAGAAGGTGAAGTGGCTGGACATGTACGGAGTGGATTTGCATCCAGTTTTGGTAAGCCTTTATTGTATCCTCATTATCATCAATATCAACCTTATGTATTTTTATTGAGTGACATTATGGTGCATGGGACAAGATACCACACCTTTGTTTTTTGAAAGTGAATGTGACATATGTACATTACGTTCTTGGCTTACAGGGGGAAGATAAGATTGACTACTTCTTGGGACTTCACGCCCTCGGGCATTATAGTTCTCAGGAATAAAAATAAAGTTGGCAACTACTTCTGGTATGGAACTTGATCTTATTTCCAATGCAATATACATAGTGGAATAGCAGACATTACTTTGTGTTTGTACTAACATCTTCCGTTCATCCACAGGCCAAGAATAACCAAATTGACAATGAAAGGAAAATATTTCATGATCAGGGTAAAAACTCGCGTGGTAAGTGAGCCAACAGTCTTAAATCAACCTTAACTAGGGAATTAACCCTACTTTTCAATAAGCACCAGTAGTTTTAAAATGACTATCAAATATATTTCATATCTTCCTGTTTAATCAACAGGAGGAGGATACATATGGATTCGAAACACCTTCTAAAGCAGCATGCAAACATTTTATGGAAATGTGCAACGGATCACCACACGTTCTTCAAACTTGTTCAAGTCACGCCAACTCCGGCTACCAACTTAAAAAAGACTTTTTCCCTCAATTCTAGGTTCAGAAGCAGGTAAGTCAGTCCAACATGGTTCCAAAACGTATCAAGTTTTTTTTTCAGGAAACTACCTCTTTGAGAAGATCTTCTCACGTGTGTAAATCATCTCCGCATTCATTTCAGCAATCGCAGCAATATCAGCTCCGCCAGCAGAAGAAGAGCCCAACCCCAGTTCATCAGAACCCCTAGTCGGAGATACACTCGCAGATTCGTTGAAGGTTCAGAAGCTCAAGGGGAGTCGCAAGCCTATCCGGAGAATCCTCCATCTTGGGCTAAGGACTCGTCGCAGCCTTCACGACAACCTGAACCTCCAAACTGGAAACCGATTCCTAATTCACCAAAAAGTATTCGCAGTGTGCCTGTTCATCCCCTGTCTCATCACCATAACAACAATCAACGAGAAGTACCTAGTCCGAAATCCACCCGTTCAAGGAAAAGATCCAAAAGTATTGAAAGCAACAGCTCTTACGATGACCATTCGCACCATAGACGAAGTTCTGGAAGGCATCATCACTCCAGAAGGTAGCATTTCCTACCATTGTGGCTCCAAACCACTGTTTCATGCCTTTAATCATTTCAGAACTTGACATTAAGGGTTCTATTAATCTATTTCTGTTCCTTGTACTTCATTCAGGAAGCACAAGCACTCGAGTTCGTCTCGTCCAAAGCAATCTGATGGCGAATCTGAAGTGTCAACTAACTCTAGGAGCAGTAAACGCCGTTACAAGCACAAGTCAAGTCATTACGAAAAGTCTGGCTCGGATTCGGAGGACGCGTCTCTCCGCCGACGACGTCACAGGCACAGGTCGTCCAGCAAGAAAAACGACGTTATTGAATGGAAGGAAGCCACCATGTCAACAGTTCAGCACGGCGTTTCTAACGTCAAGACCCTTGGCAACGAAGCTCCAACAGATACTCGAAGCGTTTACTCCGGCAAGGAACGTCATCCCAGGAGCAGATCTCACCATCGGAGTCCTCAACGGAGAACGTCCCATTCCCAAGCTGGGAAAGAAATCACCAAGTATTTCAATTACGAGCTTGTGGACACCGAAGGCATGGATCCGAAAAGTATACCTGATTTGCAATACACACCTGTGGTGACCAGCGGCGAAACTAATATGAAGAACAGGTTGCTATAAGAAACAGCATAGGAGTAAAACTAGTACTACAGGGAATGGATTGCCAGAGCCCCCTGGAACAGAACAAAGGCAGCGTTCAGCGTAAGTTTCGTTGAGGTTGCTTTCACTGTCTGTTTCCAGAGCACTTAATTGTGTTTGGCCTAGTTACGCTTTTCAAGGAAGGAGGCTGCTAATTAATTAAGTCTAATTTCATTTATTTTTATAGGTCACGTCAGGAATCCCATGCTGCTGACGTAGACAGAGAGAATCATTGCCTCTACACTTGAAGGCAGCCCACCTCCGCCTTATTCTGCTCCTAGTAATAAAGAATATTCTTCGCTTAGCCGTCGTAACAAATCCAGGGACGACTATTACAATTCCTTGAGGAGGACCGTTGAACCGTGAGTTGCTGTTTCTGCTACTACTAAAGCCCTGATCTTACGCATGTTTCATTGCCATGGCAGAATGCTTTATGACTTCAGTATTAAATTGCAAATCTGAGCCTGTTAGCTAAGTCTTAAGACAGTAAAAGCATCTGTGGTTGTGAAAACACACCTGTTCAAGTCACCTGTCTATATATAATTGACTGTATTTCTTGGTCCAGGAGACAAGATCAGCAACCCCTCCATCAGTTAAACGGCACATCTAATGATTCGACACGTCATGGAATCGGCAGTAGGCAACCGCTATCTCTGCCTAGCAACCAGGAGCAAGAGCCTCCGTTTCTACTCAAAGATCACATTGAGAACTCCGACTCAGGTCTTGGCACAGATCGAGAATATTACCAAAGGTACCAGTTAATCTCAATTAGTATTCAAATGCTCGAACGAGCAAATGTGAGCGGATTCTAATTCGGAATGTCCAACAATTGCAGGCCAGACAATCAGGAAACACAGCCGTACCGACCACCTTCCCGAGTACCTGCAAATACTCAGCAACAATCAATGGCAGTAGGCAACCGCTATCTCTGCCTAGCAACCAGGAGCAAGAGCCTCCGTTTCTACTCAAAGATCACATTGAGAACTCCGACTCAGGTCTTGGCACAGATCGGGAATATTACCAAAGGTACCAGTTAATCTCAATTAGTATCAAATGCTCGAGCGAGCAAATGCGAGCAATTCTAATGCGGAATTTCCAACAATTGCAGGCCAGACAATCAGGAAACACAGCCGTACCGACCACCTTCCCGAGTACCTGCAAATACTCAGCAACAATCAAATGCTAGCGCAAGAGTCAACCATTGGGCAGATACTTCTGCAAGTCATTATAACTGGGGTGTAAGTCTACTAACTTTTTCTAATCTTCCAAAAATACACTTCAAGGCTCCCAGTCAAACTTCCAGTACTATTAATTGGCAGAAGCTCATGACTGGCATGTCCATTTATGAGGGATTGTGAATAAAAAACATAATTTTTTGTCTAAATTCCAGAACCAGTCGGATCGCAACCGTGTACCGACACTCAACCGAGAGACCCTTGGGAACACAAGCCCTGATGTCCAAAATCTAGCGAGAAACCGATCATCAAGCCTGGAAATGATACTCAGTCCCTTAGTAATGCTAGCGCAAGAGTCAACCATTGGGCAGATACTTCTGCAAGTCATTATAACTGGGGTGTAAGTCTACTAACTTTTTCTAATCTTCCAAAAATACACTTCAAGGCTCTCAGTCAAACTTCCAGTACTATTAATTGGCAGAAGCTCATGACTGGCATGTCCAATTATGGGGAATTGTGAATAAAAAACGTAATTTTTTGTCTAAATTCCAGAACCAGTCGGATCGCAACCGTGTGCCGACACTCAACCGAGAGACCCTTGGGAACACAAGCCCTGATGTCCAAAATCTAGCGAGAAACCGATCATCAAGCCTGGAAATGATACTCAGTCCCTTAGTGTCAAGCACATGCAATAGAACTAGATTATAGGCTTAGGACAGGACATGGCGAAATGACAATTTAACTTTATCCTCGATAAACTCTTTACCTTATCAGACAATCACAAACNCTTAGTGTCAAGCACATGCAATAGAACTAGATTATAGGCTTAGGACAGGACATGGCGAAATGACAATTTAACTTTATCCTCGATAAACTCTTTACCTTATCAGACAATCACAAACAAGATGCAGTAAAGCTTTATTACACCTGTCTTAACAAAAGTGTCTCAGTGATCTGCCTCATTCCATCCGTGCGTTCATGCCTCGCACATCTCACGTTTGTCAAAGTGAGCTACTCATATGATTCTCGTAAGTTCGCGAATCTTCAGCTCTATCTGTGGTTTACAAAATATTACACGTGGCTCTAACCTATTGCATAACAGCAGCTGAATTCCACTGAATGCTAAGGTTTATGACATTCATCCATAAAGCAAACCCATGCTTTATTAGTTTGCAGTTACACGCTTGTGTGGTTCTCACATTTCCCTCTTCCTAGGAATTGCAAATCAAGCATGCATTCTGAAGTTACACCGTTGTACAGTTAGCCTTTTCTGCAGAATTGTAACTTGAATTCTTAAAACTGAAAATAGTACAATGCCTTCACACAGACCTGCAACTGTTAGTTGTTAGTTCACTTTGAGTTTAGCAGATCGGGATTCGTGCGCAGTTCTCTCAACTAGCTTGGCACAAACACCGATAACATGTACGCAGTTTAGAGCTGCCGAACTACATGATTAGCTACGACTCAGAGAGCCATTCCATCTTCATTTCTAGCTGAAAGATGAACTTAAGTCTATCACGAGGGATTGCCAAATCTGTGCTGTAATATTTTTAGCGAAAACTTGGATGTTGTGCCTGCGCCTCGAATTACAATCTAAAAGCAATGCAATGTTCCAATATCCATAGGGCTGAATATGAAACAGACAATAAAGACCTGCGCAATACCGGAACATTGGCACCCTTTATGTCTTATACGCCTACGGCGGATATGATGCAGAAGATTTCTATTTCTAGTTGCACTTCATCTTTTGCAGTTTCTAGCACCAAAACAAGCTAATTTAATAGGATAACGGCATTCTTTCCTGCATGTGACTGGTGCAAGGTCTCCGACTGCCTTTTTGTCATGTCATGAGTATATACAGCATACTGCGTTGCGTTGCAAAGATCAATGTCTTTAAAGATTGAACCGCTATAATCCTTTAGATTACTGCTGTTGCAAGCCGATCAGCTGTTTTGGGCATTGCTGGGAAGGAAAGCGAGATACTGACCAGGACAAAATCCACCCATGTACATTTCCATTATAAATTAAAACTTGTTTTTTGGAAGGTGCAGGTACTGGCTACAAGGCAATTTAATGAATGAAAAAGTTCGCAATTCGGTGAGGTACATCACCGAGCAAAAAGCGTATGCACGCAATGTATCGTAGTGTGTGTATACACAGCTCCTGTTTTGCAATGCGGGTGGTCTGGGAAACCAAAACACCGGTTTCGAAACACGCGGCTTTTACAGTGTTCAAAAGCTATTGGTCGTCGATTCCCTTACTTCAGGGTATTCCATTTCTGGGTTTGGATTAACAGGCAATGAAGTAAGATATGATGCACCCTGAAGCTGTTATTTTCAGAAGGCGTTGACTAGCCCTTTTCGTGTTAGCTTCTGATTGGTGGAAGAGCTCATTAACATTGCCAGCTGGACCAATGGAATGCGAACATGTAAACAGAGGAAAAGGCACATTGATGCTATAGTGAGCCGGCAATGGAAAGCTTGAGCTTAAAACTAGTGCAGACAGAAATTTCTACAGGATTCATCGATTGAGTGCCACTGGTGAAGGAACTGTAATCTGCATCTCAGTTAACTTTTCCAATTAGCAAACGTGAACTGACGCTTGTTAATTATTTGTTTGATTGTGAAGTTAACGTGCGTAGTATTATAGAGATTCAAAATGAAGTCCTTTCTTCTAGTAGCCTTAGTTCCTCTTCTAGTCACGGCTGAAATTTATTTTCAGGAAAAGTTTGATGATGGTAAGTGAGAAATTGTTGTGCGCGACTAACATTGTTGTAGTTACACATTTTTACATGAGACGTTGCAGTACTTGCAGATGTTAATGTGGAGAGCCTTTGATATGTAGAATCTAATATTCAATTTCTGCATCATTTTTTTTTGCAGACTCATGGTCAGAAAGGTGGGTGACTTCCAAGCACGGTGACAAAACTTACGGAAAGTTTGAATTGACAGCTGGAAAGTTCTACGGAAATGAAGCTGACAAAGGTAGGTTGTTGCTTTTCATGTCCAAGAAGTAGTTAATAATGCATATATTGATAAAGAGATTTGATTTGTACTTGGTGAATGAGTGAATTTACAAAATATTTCGAATTTTTAGGTATTAAGACTAGCCAGGATGCTCACTTTTACGCTGTCAGCACCAAGTTCCCTGAGTTCACCAACGAGAAGAAGACATTGGTACTTCAATTTTCTGTAAAACATGAGCAGAATATCGACTGCGGTGGTGGCTACATCAAGCTTTTCAACTGCGACTTGAACTCCGAAGACATGCATGGTGAGACTCCTTACCTCATCATGTTTGGACCTGACATTTGCGGACCTGGAACCAAGAAGGTTCATGTTATCTTCAACTACAAGGAGAAGAACCATCTGATTAACAAGTAAGCTCAACAGTATGAGTTCACTTATTTGATGTCGTGAGGGTGCCAATTGGATGCATCCGGTCATCATTTAGTTTACATACTAACTAATGGCATGCGCTTGTTCTAGGGATATCCGATGCAAGGATGACGTTTTCACCCACGTGTACACTTTGATCGTCGAACCTGACCAGACTTACCAAGTCCTCATCGATGGTGACAAGGTCCAATCTGGAACTTTGGAAGAAGACTGGTCTTTCTTGCCTCCAAAGAAGGTGAGCTCACATTACATGATTCGGCGAAAACTGAATAGCATTTAGCGAGAAAGCTCTGGATGAAAGTCTTAAGTTGCAGAAGGTTAATTGTTTACTTTTTTTTGTAACAGATCAAGGACCCAGAAGCCAAGAAACCCGAAGACTGGGACGACCGCGCCACCATTGACGACCCTGAAGACAGCAAGCCCGAAGACTGGGATCAGCCAGAGACCATCCCCGACCCTGACGCCAAGAAACCAGAAGATTGGGATGATGAGATGGACGGTGAATGGGAACCACCAATGATCGACAACCCAGCCTTCAAGGGAGAATGGAAACCCAAGCAGGTAATTGAGGAATAATAATTTTCGGTTCATTAAGTGCCAGACTGGATAATGCCATCCGGCGTGTGGTAGTCATTAACCTATAAAGCAAGTATCCAATATGCCCTACAATTGTACTAATTGCATTTCTTGATCTCTTCAGATTGACAACCCTGCCTACAAGGGACCATGGATTCACCCAGAAATCGACAACCCAGAATACACCGCTGACTCTGAGATTTACAGATACCCATCCATTTGCGGTGTTGGATTCGACTTATGGCAGGTTAAATCTGGTACTATTTTCGATAACGTTATTGTCACCGACTCTCTGGAAGAGGCCAAGGCAGACCGTGACCGCGTTCTCGGACAAGCGGAAGCTGAGAAGAAGATGAAGGAGGCTCAAGATGAGGAGGAGAAGAAGAAGGAAGCTAAGCCAGAAGACAACGAAACCAAGGATGATGACGAAGACAAGGACGACGAGGAAGACACAGCACACGACGAGCTGTAAACCTTAGGCGTTTTTAAATTGTAATCTAATCTAATCAATTACACTGCTGGGCCATAAGCATTGGTACGATTACCGGGACGTACATTTTTCACAAGGCTATAAATAAGAATTCGACAACAAGCAGGACTGAAGTGTAAATGTGAGTGAGTAGTATGTTTTTGTCATACATCTTCCGTCAGTTTCGTACACCATCTTCCTTTCTGTTGTGGTGGCTGGTTATATTTATTGTGTTGGAGAGAACGAGTGATAGATAGACATAGTCTTAAATTCTTGTTGGTTGCTTCCTCTGCTAGAGTGCTTTAAAAGTATTCCAAGTTAAGTAACATAGACGATTCTAGCACAGTATGAAATTATTATTGCATTGCGATACATCCTCTCTTTTTAATCCTACATTCTTCGTTAGAGCGCGTACTCCATTCTCAAAATAACAAAAACTATTGTTGTACTGGTTGAATAAATAAACGCAGTATGTTAGGTAATCTTTACTTTACTGTTCCAAGTCATTCACTTCTACGCATTCCTACAATAACTATGAACCATGAAAAGACAACGACCTCATACACTCCTGATCCCGTTTTCACACCTCCATGTCAATCAACCATCACTACATGTAGCTTAAGTCAACAACATGCATCTCATTGATTGTCTCGTTAGTCGTCCGTCAACCTCATGAACTCTTTATGATAAAGGCAGTGATGCATTACCCTGGCAGCTTTAATAGCCAAGAAAGAACCATTTATTCAATTGCATTTGCTGGAACCTATTGTTTTATTTATCACGTTCCTTCTCCCATTATCCAGTTCTATATCTATGTAGTTCATTCCTGATTCCCGATCGCATTTGGCCCGTATTCAATGAATCTTTTCATAATCTGGGATCCGGTGGGTGTCTAACACCATCACCCCCAATTTGCCACATCATCCTGATTCCTGACCCCATAAAATGAATCATTCATTTCCAGAAAACCATCTGTCTCATACCTGCTGCTACCTCTGCACAGTTAAGCCTCTCACCTGTGAAGCACAGACTATGGACAAGACATGATCATCATTCCCAAATTCCACCCCGAGGCATCAGAAATCTATTTTTTTCTCCACACTTTCCCTTGTCCAGGTACTCCGTCCATTAACAATGCATGGGCGCTAACATTACACGACCCATGTAAACTGTCCCCTTTGCCAACCATAAAATATTCTGGTCACTACCCTTACCCCATGGCCACTATCCGAGCATCTCCTACCTGTTGTCCCGAAAGGAAGGCTGTGAGCGAATGGAAATTGCATGGAACAGAACACTCCTCCGGAACGCAACCACAGGATGCACGTCGACCGCTTCCCTGTGTCCCCCTGCAGCATATGCTTAATACCGATGACTGGCCCGGACTAAGCCAGTCAGTCAGTTTGAGCGGGACGATTGTGCGCATCCGCAAATGGGATCTGTAACGGACAACATTTTGTGCCACACAAGGGTTGAAGAGAGATCCGCATCCCTTGAGCTCCAAAGGAAATTGTGAATTCTTAACTTCGGCATGTGTGCGTATCATAACGTTGTTGTTACACAGAACACTTTAGTTCAAGACAATTCCACAAATTCTGCCCGCCCTTCCTTAGTCAACAAACAAAGAAGCGGGCTGATTGCCATCAAGACTTAAGATCTGCCATCATATCCAGGTGAGCACGATCTTGATACATGCCTACCACGTCGTCTGAAGCAACCACAATCTAAGAATGAGATTAAACAAGATAATAGCCCATGTTAAGTTGAAGTTTTGATGTGTATTGACTGATTGCGGTTAAGTGAACAACCGGAAGAATTAAGTGAAGGATTAGATCCCTAATTTGGTTTGGCGCTGTTCTACCTTTGTGAATTGGGAATGGATTCTAATTTTGCTGACTCCTGATTGAACACCTTTGTCTTTATGTCTGCCACAGTGGGAATTGTGTGCAGGGATACGAGGGTTTAGTGAAACTTTGCTGTTTCCTTCACGCGCTTCCTTTAAGTTTTGGAAGCGGATTGTGAATCAGAGATGAAAGTGGAATTGAAATGCGGACGTAGTTTTGGAATCAAGGTTAGTACCCATCGCGGTGACTTGGTCTTCTACCTCGTAATTTGCATTTTCGGTCTGTGAAACTGTAAGACGGAATGTTTGCTTTGTTTGGAATTAGCATAATTATTGTTAGTTGCAGTCTATAAAGAATTTGTATGTATAGAATGAAGGAGTTCCATGCTCTCTTCTGTAGGTGTCCGAAGGATCAGAATGATATTCAAATTGGTTCATTCGGCTCACGCATTTATAGGAATTCCCGTTATTAGGTGGGCAAGATATGCAAATTGTTGACTTTTGAGAGACGTAGTTGGAGGTCGGGCCATGGTACTGCTGCGCAGTTCATGGAGGAGTCATAGTGTATGTGTAGTGAAGCCTTGAAGTGAACTACATTGAAGTTGATAGGAGACGGGGTTTAGATACTACATTAGTGTACATAAGGTGACCCAATGAATAATGGCAAAACTTTGACTATGATTTTATTAGATGGAAAAAACAATGAGCAACAATTTTGGCAATCTTCCTATAATTGTGAAACAAGAAGTGGATCTTCCCGTAATTGTGAAACAAGAGGCGGTGAAGCTTGAAACATCTGCTTTTGCTCGGTCTGGATCAGCGTCATCGTCTAAGCCGAAAAGTGGAGAGAAGCGGAAGCACAAAAGGATCAACAGGGGCCGATGGACCAAAGAAGAGGACGAGTTGTTGAAAAGTCTAGTGTTGAATCACGGCGAGGGCGAGTGGGATAGGATTGCGACACATTTTCCCGATAGGTCGGAAATGCAGTGTTCGACGCGGTGGACGAAAGTTCTCAGCCCGGCTCTGATAAAGGGCCAGTGGACCAAAGAAGAGGATGAGCTTGTCATCCAACTTGTGCATAAGCATGGACCAAAGAAATGGACGTTGATTGCGAAGGCACTCAAAGGTCGAATTGGGAAACAGTGCAGGGAAAGGTGAGAAACGAGAAATATGACGTAGGGCATACATTTTTCTGGAGTAGATTATAGGAAGAAATGATAATAAGAGAATAGCAAGCTTAAACGAAGTTTGATTGACTTGGCAGGTGGCATAACCATTTAAATCCGGATATTAACAAAGCTCCTTGGACAGAGGAAGAAGATCGAATCATTACAGAGGCTCACAAGCAGTGGGGTAACCAGTGGTCGAAAATTTCGAAACTGCTACCTGGCAGGACAGACAATGCGATCAAGAATCACTGGAATTCCACCATTCGTAGAAGAATACAGTCGAACAAATCCAGTACGAGGAAAGCCAAAAGTCGCAATATTGTGAAACAGGAGATCAAACTTACCACTGACGAAACTTTAGGAGAGAGTTTCAGCGAATCGGAACTTATGCAGCATTCTAGCATGTCTCTGAACTCTACTCAAAATTCCAGACATGGATACGATTCAGGCTTTATTTCATCTCCGTACATTCCTGCTGAGTCAAACATAAGTAGGAATTGCACGGGAGGAGTCATTGGCGCATGGGAAGGCGTCTCACAAAAATGTAAGATAATTGACTTTAAGTCCAGGTATGTGGTTCAGACGGTGAGGAATGGACCAATCTTTAAGTTGTAAATTGCTTTTTGCAGTTAACAATGAGAATCGCGCACCGAACCCTTCCACTGGATTTTTGACATCTACGCCAAACAAATCAAGTTCACCGCTGAGTTCTCATGTCATCTTTAGTCCTTCGCTTTTTAACACGCCTCTTCTTGCCTCCAGTCCCAGTAGTATGATTTACGATTCAGTACTGGAAACTCCACCAAATAACAGAGGTGTTTTGTCAAGTGCAAATCCATTTGGTAAGCCGTTTTGTATATTTTTATGAAAGTCTGTTTTTGTAAAAATTAAAGGCAGGTATAATGGAAGATATTTTTCTTTCAGACATGCTCTCTTGCTCAAAAACACCAACACCTCTCAAGAAGCCCTTAGCTGATCTCGGAGCCCAGTCTTTTCTATCTCCTCCGAAGCTAGAAGATCTTGCAGACATTATTTGCAGGTAGATTGCATGACAATGAGTTCTGCTTTACCGATTTTATTCTTGCATGCTTTACTTTCTAAGGAATTCGTAACTTGAAGACACCGAAAAGCAGTAATGATGTGGCTGAATAAAGTATTTCAATGTAGTTATACTGTGTGTGCTTTCTTTTCAGAATAACGGATCCTGCAACCAGGTCACCGTCTGTGTCAAGTCCAAGTTCAACATCCAAATTGGAAACGCCTAGCAAATCTTTACATCAATCCATTTACAGTCCTCCTTCGTTTACTAACGACATTCTACTGCAAGATTCCACACCTTCCACTCATGCGGGAGAAGGTAAAGGAACTGAAACCGGTAATTTTGAGCAGGAAGATGCGACTGGCATATCCAAGGGTGATTCCAGGAGAGGAGCACACAAACCTCGAGCAGCGAAGCGTATCATGTTTGAAGATATAACCAATTTCCAAGTAAGCAGTTTTGCATATTGATATGAATAAGTTGCTTTTTCAATACAAGTTAATGCAATAGCTAACATTCTCTAACTCTTTTGTTAGTAGGATGAAGTTAGCTGGTGGAGAATAGCCACTGGCAAAACCTTGGACCAGATAGTAATGACGATTCAAGCCAAAAGACTTCTGGAAGCAGTCCAGCATACAGATTTTCCAATGAAACGTCCTTTTAGGGACTTAGGTTAGAGTAGTTTGATCGATTTTCGCAAGCCGTATTGGTAAATTGCACAGAACATGTGCATGAGTCCTAAGATAGGCATGTATGTTAACTGCCAGCATTTACGATAAAAATAGATGATCTTGTCTCGTACCAAATTGTTTTGTCTTAACTTGGGTGGTGTGGTGAGGTAGTTAATGATGCTAGCTAGTTGTTATTGTACAAAACATCAACGTTGTAGATGTGGTAAAGTTTATCGTACTCGTGTTGCCTAATTTTTCGCCGTTGTGTGGTAATGTCATTGTCTCGTCGAACTTGCATTTTAAAAAATGTGTATGTCTTGCGCACAAGTAAAAGCACTTTTTTGACACTCGTACATGCAAGTTTTTATTTCTCCTTGCGCAATCATAGCAAAAATATATACTTGTAAACAGTAACATAGTGTCGTCCATCTTGAAGCATTGCTGGCGATTTTTGGTACCTCAGGTGAATTACACATTAAGCACTATTTCTCTTAAAAAACATAAACTTCTTCCTCACTATTGTCTTCATCGTCCACTGAATCATCGCTACTGTCGCCATCGCTATCGGAAGATCCAGAAAGACTACTGCTACCACCCGATACATTGTCAAAACCTTCAAGATGATCGATGAGTTCTACAATGTCGCCATCATCACCAAGATCATCATCATCATCAGCTTCTTCTTCATCACTTTCATCTTCCTCAGCATCTTCTTCATCTTTCATCCTTCCAACATCATATATTTTAACACAAGAATCATCTTCGTGTCTTTCAACAATACCCAACTGCAAGAAGTTCCAACTAGTACTTAAGTGGATCAGAGGCTTTTTTAAATCTATTGTGGAGATACTGGAATAATCACTAGAGTCTAATGTTACAAAGCATGAATCATAATCATTGTCTATGCCAGCTTTTAAACCGTATAACACCTTATCGCTAAATGTGACGTGCTTCTGGTCTAAAAGTTTTACAGATTTCAGCAGTTTAAACGTTCGAATATCCCACACGTCCGAGTTACTAATTATTTCTAACCCGTTGGGTGCAAACACGCCATTTACGTGATCATTTAACTTATCAAATTTGTAAATGCTGGTATTCCCCTCATAATCATATAACACACCATCACATAAAATAAGCTTATCATCCATGCTAAAGGTAGCTCTATTACGAGAATACATGTTTGACTGCTCTGGCGAAAACCCTATCAGTTTTTTACTGGTTTCTATATCATAAATGCTACAACTGTGTGCATTAGTAGCAATGATCAAGTGCTGGCTAACTTTACTGAGCTCAATGTATTCGTCGTCAGGAAAATCCATTTGCTTCTCAATTACGGGTCTATCCATTCTCCACAAAGATGATAGCGGTTTCCTCCATGCTGATGAGGTCAACAAAAGGGAATTCGATTCATTAAGCTGGAGGTGGGTTACATCTGCGTCATGCACTGAGTACGTTGCTTGCTCTTCCCCATTAGCCAAGTTGTACAATTTCACATCACCCGTCTGTGTACCGGCCAACAACCACTGATTGACTGGGGCAGAAAATGTGCATGAGCTATAACATTCGTCGGCATTCTCCAGTCGAAACGTTCTAGATATAAAATATTAAAAATTGAGACCTATGACATAGCGATCCAGTCGAGGCAATTAATTTAGCTCAATATCAACACGTATTTTCCTTACCGGACAGGTTTGAACTTCGAGTAAACAATCCTGTGGTCTTGAATTTTCCGACCATATTCCTTAGTACGAAAGTCAAACAATTTCGACACGAAGTTCCGGTTGACAACTTTAGGCACTATGCTAGGACACTTATGCACTTTTCCAAGGCTAAATTTTGGGACAATGCTCATAGGATACTGACAGTTATTGTGCTGGCCCTGCAAGTAATCTTTCACAATAGAGTCCAAGCTTACGCTTCCGTTGGATTTAAAGTTGCTGTCGTTCAACTTCGCTTCCGCCTTTAATTTTTCAGCTGTTTCTGGTAGTCCATTGACTTTGCAAAATTCATGTACCAACTGCAAAAGCTCTGCTTTATCGTAACTTATCACAGTGCACTGCTTCACAAAGTCTCCCGTTGTCAATTTTTCGATATTGACCTTGAACCTAGCATGATCTGTGGACTGATCCAGAATTGGCTCATTCGCGAGCAACTTCAATGTTCCATTTTGAACGATGCTTAAATTGTGAACTATTTGTTTCATCTGATTGTTGTCGTGAGTTAGCCCAATGAGACAGTCTGAAGCGAGTGTCCGAATGGTATCCGCATCAGTAACCGGAACTTTCACAAAAAGCAAGCGGGTTAAAATTAGAAGTCCATTATTTGTTCTTGTGGATTCCTGTAACATGTGAAGATTTTGTGATCCTTCACTGAGCAATTTCGCCAGCAATCGCAAGCAGGATTTCTGTACTTCAGCTTCAGCCACAAGTTCTCCTTCAACTCCTTGGAGCACAATATTCAATTTTTCATCAATGTGTAATTGCGCTCTTCCGTGATGGCAGATCAAAGTGAGTGTATCAAAAATTTGCACTAATGTTGAGCCCATAGTATCTAACTCGCAAATATTAAGGAGCAATTTCACTCCGCCCAATCTCAGCAATTTGTCAATAGCTGAACTTAGTCTTCTTGGCTTTAGCGATTCTTCCGACTCAAAATATTTTTTAAGATTGATACAAACTTGCTTGATGGCTTGTTTCTTCATATTAGCTTCAGCTTCATCCACTTTTTCGAAGTCTATAGTTGACATTGAAGCGATGTTTAATACTCTTCGTAGACCATCTGAAGAATCAAATAAGTCTAAAATGAATTTGTAACTATACGTAGACGTGTAAAACATCAATGCATGGTTTCTTCCAGACTGATGTCCACAATCCAGCAGCCAATTTACGTAGTTCACTAGAGATTTCAACACTTGTGGATTAAACTGGTTCAGCTTCATGATTGAGTCGGCTTCGTAGACTAGGTAGTACAAGACAAGTGAAAGACCGGTAGCAGACATGGAAGGACGAGGAATAGAGAGTAAAAGACGTAAGTTATCTTCGGTTAGGAACTCGGACGTAAACTTCTTATGACACAATAATGCAGCTAGATACTTCAACGTTTCAAACTGCAAACGGGAGTTCCCATTTTCCAAGTTGAACAGAATCAACGAAATCGAATTTGCATTTAGAGTAAAAGTCAGCATCTAGAAAGCAAAATCCAAATAAAACTTCACTTGCAGCCGAACAAATTTTCACTTTAACTAAACGGACCATACTCTTAAGGCCAAAATGTCTCACCTCTTGATATTCTCCCAACGGCGTTAGATATCTCAATGTAAATATCTGTCGACTTGTACTATCCACAGGAAAAATCTGAATAGTCCCGATGATGTTAGGCTCCAGTTCAGCCCATGAGGATGAACTATCATTATCAATATCTTCAAATTTTCTCTTCATTCCCGGTCGATGTTTACCAGATTTTCCTCTGTTCACCTCCCTCAGAGGAGCGATGAAGTTGCTATTGGGAGACAGGAACTGACTAGAATCTCCGGGAACAGCAGATTTATCAAATCTAGCGAAGGGTCTGGCACCCGATGTCTCCTCCAACATTTTATCCTGGATGTCCTTCAATCGTTTCAGCATCAAAGGTACTAGCTGGCTGTTTTTATCCCTGAAGTAAATAATTATTCGTCATACACATTGAATGAACCGCGTACAGCTTACAATATCCGCTGTTCCCTGGGATTTACTTACTTGAACTTTGCGGCAACGTCCGGTATTTCCATAGATGCCCCCAAAAGCCCTAAGGAGTAGGATTGCAGCGGTTCAGGTGCAGTCTCTGCCCACGTGAACAATCTGTTTAGCAATCCCTCCGTTTCCTGCAAATTCGTACATTACATAACATCCTGCTCTTAATCCATCTGTATCTAAAATATCAAATAAAAACAGCGCTATCATACCTGATATATCACATTAGTTTCCAAACCGGGTAGAAGATTGATAAACAACCGACATGCAGCCACATTCACTTCTGTTGTTATGTCTCCCCAGTTTTCTCTCAGGTAATCGTGTACAATACGGTTAATTAGAAGCTCCTTCTTAAAAATCTGCTTCAGCGAATGACCGAAGTTACAATTCGGGTGAGTTTTTAACGGATGCCGATCATCGAACGGATCAGGATCGGCTTGAATATATTTTGTAAATTCTGATTCCAGAATTTCGGACAATCTACCAAAGGCGAGGAAACATTAGAACAGAATCTCCCATTCGTAATATCAGAATCAGTATAAATGATTACAAATATCACCGGTCCCAATATCTATTAAACCATTGCCGAACTTTCAAATACCTTGTCAGATGTGCTGCCGGGTTGTATCCTGCAGTCTCATAAGATTCTTCCCATGATTGCAGTACTTCCTGCACTGTTTGCATGTCTTCTAGTCTGGTAGGCTGCCGGTCACCT